>CM069306.1:37443885-37663885 GCA_035609425.1 Epinephelus awoara
TTCTGGATATTGTAATTGCTAGTTAAATAGTTTCTTCCTTTTTTTGTCTATATTAATTGTGTTTATTGTTCACAATAGAAGGACACCTATATAAGTTTATCAGTATCTCTTGGTGAGTCTGTGCCCATTGGGAATTATAGGCTTTGATTGTTTTTTGATGTCGGAGGCCTAGAAGGTGACACAGCAAGAAATACTTTATGAGATTCAGACGAATAGGATCTTATCCACCACTTTCAAATGAAAATCAGTTTATTATCATTATTATTATTATTATTATTATAATCATTATCATTATTACTTTGTTGTGCTGTAGCCGACAGACAAAGTTAATGCCATTCAAGGTCCAGTTATGAACGACATGGATCAAAGATTTGTGGCTGTATATCATAATTATATGGTATCTATATATATAATTATATATATGATCTATCTATATATATTTATATTTCAAATACAGTGCCTGTTAGCAGGAGAGCTCAATTTGTTTTGTGCAACGTGACATGGCTCAGTCAAAAATAAACAAGAGGCTTAATTTTATTTGCATCTGGGATGCTTCTGAAATACTCTGAGGCATGTCTAGAATTGTCTGGAGTGGCTGTGATCAGCTCAAGTGGCTGCCTAGTGGAAATCTACACTCTACAGAGTGCACTTTTCTAGTTGTATATGCAGCAGCTGAACTAATTTGGGTTCATGCCCCACTGAGCAACTTTGATAGGATGAATGTGAGCCCTGCCTCAAATGCTGTATCCAGGGTTTTTTTTTATACATCTATGGTCCTTTTCCATCTTGTCCACCATGTTGCACCCTCATGTTTTTATAGTAGCCATGGATAAACCAAGCACTGGCTCTAGAGACAGCCCGTCACATTTTTACATTTTTACATTTCCACAGTAGTCTCCAACACACTTGAAAGTGATGAGTTAGCAGAGGGGTATTCAGTTAGTTGCAATCTGCAACCTCACTGCTAGATGCCACTAAATCTCACACACTGCTCCTTTAAAGGTGAGGAAATAGTGTAGTTAGCAAGGTGTATGTGAGTGCAACTTCGTCTACCTGAAGTAGACATCTCCATAGTTACTGTTGCTAGGCGCCTCCCAGGTCAACTGTACTTTCTTCTTCTTGGCTCCTGATGCCTGACTGACAGTCGAGTTCTGCACAAGGACACGCGCACACACACACACACACACAAACACACACACACACATAGGTCCTCACAAAGGTAGAAATACAAGCTCCCTCATTTTAATTTACTTCTTTCCAAGTTACACAAAAGAAGAAAAGATACTTGTGAGGACATATTCTTAAATAAATGATATTAATTTAGTTAATGACAGTGGGAGCTTCTGCTGCAATGACAAATGATTTATATATATATAGTCCATAGTGAGTCAGGTGCAACCATAGACTAAATAAAAATAATTGACATAACCACAAAGTGTGGAAGCAGTGCCAATAATTCAGGTAAATATCTCCAAGGTGTAAGCTGGGATGGGATCATGCTATAATTGTGTGTGTGTGTCTGTCTGCAGCTAATCTTGTAAACTACAGGACCAATCAGCCTAATATTTTGTATGCACATGTATGAATGTATGCTTAAGGGACTCGCGTGGTTGTGGTCATTCATAATTGTTGAAAAAACAGTTATATTGACTGTTTTATATCATAATTGACTGCTTACTTCTCAATCCTCAAATTGAATTTCCCCTCAGGGGGATTAAAGCCCCTACAAGGAACTTTCATTTTGAGTTGATTTTGGCGACCCTGCGTATTGTCTTTAAGACGCTTACCTGGCTCGCGCATGTGTATGTTTTGGGGATGAATGAAACAACAAGACGGGAAAACTTTGCCCCAGCTCCTATCAGGGATCCCAGCTCACCTCTGCCGCGCCCCAACTCCACCTCTCCGGCGTAAGCGCCACCGCCGCCAGGGTAAACGCAGCGGGCGGCTCGTAAGGCTGATGGCCTGTTTGGCGAGCACTTCCACGGCTTCTTGGACTGAGTATGGGGCGGTGCCTCGCCTCTTTATTTCTCGGCACTCGCTGGACCCTGTCAACGCCTGGCTGGTACATGTCGTCGGCCCGGATGAGGTGTTCCAGCCCCGCGGACCCTGCTCTCCTCGTCCCCGCTGGCACAGGGTGAATCTGCTCAACCTGCGGCCTCTGTGTGTGGCTCCAGGATTGGGCTGGTAAATGCTAGATCGCTAGCGAACAAATGTTTATCCTGAGGGATTTCCTGACTTCCCGAGGATTGGATTTTCTCTGTGTGACTGAGACGTGGCTGACTGTTGGTGAGCTATTTTAACTCCCCGCCGGACGTTGGGTCGAGGAGGAGGAATAGTGACTATTTAGAGGGGTCCGTCCCAAGTCTCTTAAGTTACTAGTTATCTTACCTAGCCGACTTTGCTCGCTGTTTAGCCCCTCCTACCTAGGAAAAAATGCGAGGAGCTAGCACGAGGAGCGATGAGCAAGCATTGGCTGCATCCCAAGTCCCTTATTTTATACTGCTAACTAACTAACTCCTACTAACTCCTGACTTGAACCGGAAGTCGTTCGAGGTCCGCCATCTTTAAGGTTGTCTCATGTCTCTTATTCCTGCCATTAAGGAGTTAGCGTTAGGAGTTAGGAGGGATCTGTTAGGTGCAATGAGTAAAGTAACACGAGAGGTTCCTAACAGGAAGTCTTTTTCAGCTTGAGGCCCTGATGTATAAATACTCACCCCCTACATCTGGCTCATTTGAACGAGATGGTGGAGAAACAGCACCACATTTCTGTCTCTGTATCGCGCACAGAGGAGTTCGGCCCCGATGCACGCGCGCACACACACACACACACACACACACACACACACACACACACACACACACACACACACACACAAAGAACCAACAAAAACAAACATGTATCTAAAGTATGTAATCTAGTGGTGGTGACATTAATTGTCCTGCATGTCATGTGAGTGGAATGTTTAATAGCTTGCAGGTAATATTAATTAGCCTATTAATATTAATATTAATTAATATTATTACTTTCATTGATGTTGTTGCAAGCTAGGTACTGTCATTACCGTCTGTCCTGCATCTCTGTCTCTCTCTCTCTGTCTCTGTCTCATTGTGTCATATGGATTACTGTTAATTTATCATGTTGATCTGTTCTGTACAACATCTATTGCATGACTGTCCGTCCTGGAAGAGGGATCCCTCCTCAGTTGCTCTTCCTGAGGTTTCTACCACTTTTTTCCCCGTTAAAGGATTTTTTGGGGAGTTTTTCCTTATCCGCTGTGAGGGTCCAAAGGGCAGAGGGATGTTGTATGTTGTAAAGCCCTGTGAGGCAAATTGTGATTTGTGATATTGGGCTTTATAAATAAAATTGAATTGGGAGTTACGGCTTTGATCAGCGAATATAATGGGACTTGGGATGTACGCCAAACGCTGGCTCCGTTATGCAGCAGATCCAGCTGTGCCGGCGTCATCAGAAACGGATGTCGCTTTACATAAGGCTTCAGAGTAAGGCCGTCTCATGTCTCTTATCAGCAATCCTCGCTCCTCACTCCTAACTCCTGACTCCTTAAATGTTTTCTTAAGTGGGAGGGACTAAACAGTTAGATAAGGTGGCTAGGTAAGGTGGTTAGCAGTAATTTTAAGAGACTTGGGATGCAGCCCTGGTTGGTTTAAGAGACATGAGACGTCCTTTCCACTGAAGCGCCACGTGAAGCAACGTCCATTCCTGATGACCGCGGCACCGCTGGATCTGCTCCGTAAAGCAGCCAGCGTCAGGTGTTACTATGGGTACTTCCCAAGTCTCATTATATTTGCTGACCACAACAGTAGCCCCCACCCCCCGCCGTCATGACTCTGGTCACACACTTTTGCATGTATTACCATTGTTATTGAGTCATTTGTCGAAGTTTGTGCAACGGTCTGTAGCCCTGTTATTCCACTGTCACTGTGATGAGCATCATAATCATTATTATTATCATCATCATTATTATCACTATTATTCAATCCACTCGCCATCATTCAACAAGTCAGCTGCTGAGTGAATAAGACATATCAGACCTGTCAGTCTACCTCAATCAATCAATTTTATTTATAAAGCCCAATATCACAAATCACAATTTGCCTCACAGGGCTTTACAGCATAGAAGTAGAAACCTCAGGAAGAGCAACTGAGGAGGGATCCCTCTTCCAGGACAGACAGACGTGCAATAGATGTCGTATAGAACAGATCAGCATAATAAATTAACAGTAATCTGTATGACACAATTAGACAGAAAGAGAGAGACAGAGACAGAGAGAGATGCAGGACAGACGGTAATGACAGTAGCTTACAACAGCATTAATGAAAGTAATAATATTAATTAATATTAATATTAATAGGCTAATTGATATTACCTATAAGCTATTAAACATTCCACTCACATGACATGCAGGATAATTAATGATGGGCAAATGTGTGTGTGTGTGTGTGTGTGTGTGTGTGTGTGTGTGTGTGTGTGTGTGTGTGTGTGTGTGTGTGTGTGTGTGTTCATGTGTGTTCATGTGTGTTCGTGTGTGTTCATGTGTGTGTGTGTGTGTGTGTGTGCCTGGTGTTATATCAACATGTGTGGTTCTGGACATGAGCTGCACATATAACAGCCACACATCACTGACAGTCTACTGAACATCGCAATAAACTTAATTACAACATGACAGTCTTGCACGAAATATCATTAACGTTACTCTTTGTAGTCATGTAGGTATGTGGATTACAGTGTTTCATTCAAAGAATGCATGTAATGCGTACACTTGAGCTGTTTCTCCGCCATCTCATTTAAATGTGCCAGATGTACAGGGTGGGTATTTAGACGTCATGGCGTTCAGCTGAAAAACTCTTCGGATAGGAAGCTCTCGACCATCCTACCTCATAGCTGCTTCCATAGACATCGAGCGCTGAGCCGTACGTCAACGTTGCCGCCATATTGGATGTGGCAAGGCTGTGCTGTAAACTAATACAAGTATGAAATTTACGTTAATGTCTCTCATTTATTCATTCACAAACACACTAATATACTTGGGAAACAGTTAGGCACCGAAAACAATGTATTTGATCTTCTCATATGGCTAAGATAAGAACTTTATTGATCCCACACAGGAGTAATTCAACTTACATCAGCTATTGAGAACAAGGTAGTGCCGAAAAACAATGCACAGTAGCCTATACATATATATATTTTATAGGCTATATATATAGGCCTAGCCAGTAAGTTTCCACTCTAAAGAGAAGCGTTGGAATCTCAGGCAAACGTGATCGAAGACCAGGGAACGGCTGCGGCTCTGGATTGCCAGATGACAGACTTGGAGAGGTGCCATTGCCATGGATAGCCCGGCCGGGCCCATGGGGCTGGTGCTACTGCATCGGGATCGCAGGAGAGGGGAGCGCCGGGCAGAGTCTGCTCGGCAGTCACTGGGGGTGACAGCGTGCCCCCAACTCCTCTCCCTAGCATGGAGTACCGTTCTGAAGGAGGGGAAGCGCAAGCCTCAGAAGCCCCAAAAAGTGTAGCCTAATTGTGTAGGATATCTGAGTCACCAAACAGCTTAATTTCAGCGCTTGCAAATCCTGCCATGAGTACGGTTAGGTTCACCTCAAGGCTTTGGAACCATTGGCGTTTTAGTTTATATGCAAATATTTGCTTTTTTTGTATCTGTCTGTCCTTTTACTGTGTCTTGTATTTTTATTGTAGGCCTACTGTACTACACACACACACACACACACACACACACAGAGTGTATATGTATATGTATATACAGTATATATATATATATATATATGTATACATATTTACATATTTAGCCTCTCCATGCATGATGTGCCTTGGCCAGCTCAACTTATGCTCTGGAGTAACACATGGCCAAACATGTATACTAATTGTAAACAGGACTCGAACCCTGACCCAGTAGAGATGCACCTTTACAGTTTTACTCTGCCTTTCAGTGTCTGTTACTAGCAATTGTCATATTTAGTCAGCAAAGAAACAGCTGAAATATAACACTCACTCATACCTCCATGTTATTACAGTGCAATGCAGTTAACAGGGTGGCGTTGATGTTGGTGAACTTTCCCACAGGCCAGAGTAGAGCTGCAAGCAGAAAACACACAGTTCAGTCAGTACAGCTGCTGTGGTGAAACAGGTAGCCTAAAAAACGTTCCAAAAAATACTAAAGGCAGTAAATAAAATTTGTCATGACATTATATGTCACATTTAATGACAAAGAAAAACAGTGCAAACTATTTTCATTTGTTGCAACTTAAAAAAAAAAAAGCTGTAGCCTATGTATATAATTAAAACAAACTGATGCCAGGAGCCAATTGAAGAATGGTGTCTTCATAATGAACATTTAATATCAATCTTGCGATATTACCATTACAAACCATAAGTACCCATTGACTCTACAGCATGCACAATGCAGACTTTTCTTCTGCTCATCTGTAAGATAATGTACGTTTTCTTTTTGAGTGGAGAGCAGCAGCTCTGTACACACCAGAGCATGAACACAGTAGCAGGGACACCACACCTAACTACTGTATGGTTTATACCTTATTTAGAAGACACACGTGTTGACACCTGCACAAGATAGCCTACCTGTACAGAAAACCTAAAAAAGTTGAAACTCAAACCTGGTTACCATGGCAACTCCATCTGTAGTGTTTACATTAAGCCACATAATATCATCACAGTAAAGCTTTTACTTTATTTTTAATTAAAACAACAACACACAGCACAGTACACATATGGGGTCACATAGTCCTTTCTAAGCCTCCTCCTGGCCACAAAAAAAGACTCTGGAGCATTAATTCCCCCAAACAACAACCATAACATATAAACATAAACGATATATACACACACCTACACACATCTCCACCTATGATGTACATAAAACAGGCAAATACATCTCCACATGCATACATGTATACACAAATGTGCATCAAATGGAAGTATGTAAAGAGGTGGGTAAGTGGGCAAACAAGTAACAGCATAAAAGTTTAGGTAAATAGTTGCAATGATTGCAATTGTAATGAAAGGAAATAATCCAATTCTTCATCAGCGTAATATAGTCCTGAGTGGGGCCCGACTGGGCCAAATCCCATCTACGAGGCACAGCGCCAGCCCCAAAGTGAAGGTGGGGGGGCACTTACACAATTCTTCTAAATGACAACATTTGAATCTGACAGACATCCCTTCACTTGTTGAAGGTCCAGGGCGTAGGATTTAGGGAGATATTTTGGTAGTAATGGTTTAATGATATTCATCATAATGTCTTCTCTTGTGTATAATCACCTGAAACTAGGAATCATTGTGTATTCGTTATCTTTGAATGAGCTGTTTAATTCAAAGAAACACAAGAAGTTTGTGCTCTAGAGAAAGGATCAGCACTCAGTGAATAGCCTCCTAAGCTTTATTATAAACTATTATGGCAAGGCTTAACTATACAGACCAGTGAGCTGTGATAACTAACATGTCCTTTGGGTCATCGGGTGGGAACCTCCTTTCGCCAGTGTTTCCCCTAGTTGGTCCCACGACACCTCCAGGAGGCTAGACAGTGATCTCTGGCGTCCCAGAGAAACTCCCCTAATGCCAGGTCTCACTGCTCCCCACACCAACCCAACAACCTCCTTTACCTTACTTACACATGGCTTTCACAGCCCAAACAACACTGCCACCTTCAACCGAACCCATGCTCCGTACATGCAAGCTCCAGGTAGAGTGCTGATACTACCTTTCCTAGCATATTCACCATACTCTATTTCACACGCTACATAGCATAACTCTAATATAAGCTAAAGTTAAAGGAGAAAGATAAACTCACAGGATCAGCAAACACACTCACCTTACAGCATGGTCTCAGACAAAAGGGATTCAAAACATGGCTTTCTCAGCCCAAACAGCACTGCCACCTTCAACAAACCCAGGCTCCGTACATGCGAGCTCCAGGTAGCGACAGTGCTGATACTATCTTTCCTAACACATTCACAACACTCACTTTCACACGCAACATAGCATAACTCCAATATAAACTGTTGGAGCCAAATGCTTGATTTATGTTTTGATGAATATTTTATTTTTTCTAGTTTGCTATTATTATTTGTCTGATCGGTTATGAGATATGAACATGATATACTGTGGTTTGAATTATGAGTTGAATTGATAACAATTATGAAATTGTGAATTGTTGCTAATTTTGATTATTCGCTGCTATGCATAATTGACGCCATTTCTCACCTCTGCCTCCTCTTTATAGACAGGTGACTGCAGCACCTGGGATATATTAGTGTTGGCTATTGGGGCCTGAGCTCTCGGTTTCAGGCACGCAGCCATACAGTTTTAGACCGCTGCTAAGTGTTGTTTTATGTTTTGTTTGAATGGATGGAAAAGAAAGAAATGAACCGATATGATCTGCCTGTCACTCCATGATGCGGTAAGAAACCCCTAAGTTTTTTTGGGAAATAAACGTCTTGAACCAGAGGAAAGAAGTGTTTTGGATTTCATGGTCACTTTAAAACATTTGACAGCGCTGGAGCGTGTCGGACTTGGATACATGTAAGCCGAGAGCCAAGAGTATTTTTATAAGAAAAGATCGCGCTTTTATCGTCTAAAACTTAACTGCATGAGGAACATCAGCAGCTTGTAGTGGAGTCAAGCGGGACACACAACAGTTCAACTTCGATTTGCAATTGTGGAATACGTTTATGTGCACGGAGCATCTTCAAATGTTTATCTGCCATTACTACATTACCTGTCAAATGGAATTGTGAATGAATAAAGCTCGTGGACACGCCTACGCAGCATGACGTCATTCAAAACGGGAATGTTTCGCCAATACATCATTGAATGTTATAATGTTACAACTTAAATGGAGTGTGCACTCAAACAAACACTTGTGGCAATCAAATAAATCACGAATGATTAAACTTGGAATAAGAAGATTTCATGTGTGTCCTTGTGACGTTTGAACAAATGGAAAATGGATGAAGATGTCATGGCTAAGAGTCTTTCTAATACTCAGCCACAAGAGGTTGATGTTGAGCCACATACTGGAATGGAAAATGAAAATTTGATGGAACCTGAAAAGGAAAAAAGGGTTATTAAACACACTGCAAAAGGTTTGGAGTTGTTTTTGGCAAACCATCTAAAAGCAAGAAACTCAAAATGCAAACAAACCAAAATGCTTATGGAAACAATGAAAGAGCTCATGCAATCAAATGAAAATGCAACTAAAATAAGAGGTCACTTGGATGAAATGAACAGACTTTGTGATGAAGCATGTGAATGTCAAAAATCATTGAAGGGTTTTCTGCCTGAAAATGAATTTGAAAAGCAAAATCAGTGGCTTAAACAAAAAATTGACAAATGTACTGCTTTTGGACAGGATGTGCAAATATGGTTGTGTGAAATTAGACAGCCAAGTGTTGAAAATGGACATCAAATAATTTCACCCTCCATTGTTGGAGATGACAAGCAACCCAGTGTTGTAAACTCTGATGACATCGGACCTAGTGACAGTGTTTCAAATGCCCCAAAATCAAAAGTCAAAGCCAAGTCTCGTGCATCAAGCACATCATCAACATCATATGCTCGCATAAAGGCAGAAGCTGAAAAGGCTGCTATCATGGAGCGGGTTGCGGCCCTGACTAAAAAACATGAGCTTGAGGCACAACAAGAACAATTAAAAAAAAGTAGTAAAACCATCCTTTAACAAATTTAAAGGGTCTCTGAAAAAACCTGTTCTTACATGTTCCTTCTTTCTCCTCTTTTTCCTGAGATGCTCTGCCCTTCTAAGAACTGCTAGCCTGCTTCTCAACTCCTCTTGCAATTCCCTCCCTTTCTTCTTCTATCTATATCTACATACAGAGGTGGCAGGACCCCAGGAACGCTGCTTAGCCTTGCTTCCAATTTTTTGGTGTCCACTTGCAGTACTGCAGAAAAAAAAATACACAAAAAAACCCTGTGGCCCACCAACCACTTTCCACATAAACCACCATTGTAAAGAGATGTCTGTAAAGGTGTCCTGTGTTGAGAGAACACTTTGAACTGCAAACATGGTCAATTACAACTCTTTCCATTATGAATTTTTGATCTTTCATATTTGTAAAACTTTCATCGACCCAAGAAAAGCAATTTCAAATCACAATTAAAAGTCTGAATATGTAATGTGCCATCTTGGAGTTCAGCACCTAGTATCTAGAACAGGTCCTGTTCCATGTCTGCCATGTTGTTCTACAGTAGCCCAGAGCAGACTAACCAACCCACTGGCTCTAGATAGGGCCATTCACGTTTTTGTGTCAGCCACTGTAGTTCTCCTACATGCTTGGCACTGGGGAGAAGATTCAGTTCTGCCACCTCACTGCTAGATGCCACTAAATCCTTCACACAGTGGTCCTTGAAGGTTCTACGTTCTACTAAAGAGGATGGCAGATAGGGCTTTTACCTTGTCCCTGTCTGCTTCTGGCCTGTAACAGGAAACCCTGGAACTCTGTGGAGCTGTCCTTCACCACCTCCACCGTCACTGTAAGGAGACAGTCAGGGAGGTGAGAGGAGGAGGCATTCATGTTAATATGAGACTGACTGACTTCAGGAGCAGCAGGAATGGACTGGAGGCTGGAGGTGTTGACTGACTTCCGATGGTTGAGAAGATAAGACTGAGGTCAGAGTAAGTTCCTGTAAACATGACCTTTGACCTCTGACCTGTTACACGATACCACCCCTGGGATAGAAGGCTGGATCAGGGAGGATTAGACAGGAAGACAAAGCACAGCTGGGGGAGGAGCTAGGAGAGGTGGGATAATACAGAGACAAAGAAAAGGAAAGAGTAGAGTAGGAAGAGGGAGAGGAAATACATTTCCCTTAAATAAATCCTCATCATACTGTGCTTAAAGCTTGTATATTCTCAGTTTGATCAGATACAAGGTGAAAGATAGATAGGTGTGAACCATGGATACTGCTGCTTTGTGGGATGAACCTTAACCACTGACCATTTCAGTGCCAGTATTTTGTGTTCATTTTCTCTTTATTCACTCCCTTTTGGTTTTCACTAGAATGACCTGAATGTACTGAATAATTTCATTCATGAGTGAAACAAAGCAGTGTAGTAGCCTACATATATATATATATGTACATACATAGCCTGTCATATTTAAAAAAGTGACAATCTAACTCGGAAAATGCTCTCAAAATATGCTAAATAATATGTAAATAAAAACCAAACACTTATAGCCACTGGATCATTACAGAGGTGAAAAGCAAGGACTTACATTTACTCACATCACTGTAATTGAGTAGTTTTTTGTGTACTTGCACTTTTTAAAATCTAATTTGAGTGTTACATCAGTAGCCTATGTTTTAATTTAAGTATTATGCTTCGCTGCATTTTAAATGAGTTAGAGTTAGATTGTCACTTTTTAAACTTGACAGGTTTTGTCATAGTGTGCAGTGTTGTACAGACTGTAATGTGGCACTGACTATGTTTGTAGACTCGTGGAAAAAGAACAAGAAACACTGATAAATATGTTTGGGTTTTCAAGGCAAGCCGAGGGTAACCAGTTGTCTCAGGTCAGCCCAAATCAAAATGTTACCTGGATGCTGATGTAATTTACTAATACCTGAGGAAAGCTGTGCACTCTGTGAGTCTCAGTGGCTCATACAGGTAGACATGTGGTTTGTGTTATATTGTCTTTTGTTGATGTGAAATCGAGTCCAGCTTGCAAATTTGTGTATATCATATTTTTTTTACTTTCTTTTTTTTTTTTAAAGTCGCTGGTAAATAGTGTTCACTTACAGAAGCATATTCGGCGTGGCAGATGTGGGCTGCTTCTTTAAAATCGCCAGTAATATGTTGTGTATATTTGTGAATTTGTGATGAATCTGCTGACGGAGACGCAGCACATCTGCAGCTGTTCGGTAAGGAAACCAGTTAAATTGGAAACCAGTAGGGACATAACACCGGTGTGGTGCCATGTTTGTTTACCATTTTAGTAGGGTCCAGAACCTCAGTTCCTTGACCATTTTCTGGCTAACATGTTTTGATGATTGATTTGACATCTATAGACCTTTTATAAAAAATTTAGCTCCCAGGTCCCTCCCAAAAATTCTTTTGCTAGAGCGCCAAATCCAAGATGGTCGCCAGCAGCCATCTTGAAAAATTAACTTTTGAACCAGAGCACCTAGAATCATGTAGACACTTTTTCACCATGAGGATTTCAATTCTGACATCAGTTTGACGTTATGACATTATTTTGACCCAATGCAAATGCAAGATGGCTGCCATCCAGTAGGGTGAAAACTTAACTTTCGAATGTAAAGGGTTTTTTCAATTAAAATTATTTATAAAAGACACCCCGTAAAGTGCATTTTACTTTTTAAACTATATTTGATCATTTATTCTGGTAGATCATGTCAATACCTTTCAAATGATGTATAATACGCCAAGGTTTAAACAAAAATGACTTTGTTGACACAGTAAACAATATCTTAAGACATGTATTAACCATGTTAGTGTGTGTGTGTGTGTGTGTGTGTGTGCGTGCGTGCGTGTGCGGTGGGGGTACTGTAAGATGTTAGGCTACTGTTGTGGTTAGCCTACTGTCCCTTTAAATATATTGTGGTCACTGCACTTTAAAGATTATTTTTTGGGCTTTTTGCCTTTTAATGAACAGGACAGAGTGAAATGGGGTGTGAGATAGAGAGTGGGGGTTGACATGCAGCAAAGGGTTGCAAGCCGGAGTCAAACCTGCGACCGCTGCAGCGAGGCATCACCTCTACACATGGGGCGCCGGCACTATCCACTACACTACCGACGCCCCATGGTCACTGCACTTTAAGAAAATTGCTGTTACTCCCTGGTCATCTTCTAATCCTGAGTAAGTATCAAGTAAAATGAAAATTGAATCACATTTCATAATCTGAAATATTTGTTAATAATCATCATATTTCCTAGCTTAATCAAAATCACTACCAGTTGCTAACTTTAGCTATCACACACACGCACGCACGCTCACATACACACAGTAACACACACACAGTCACACACACAGTCACACACACACGGACAGTGGCCCTCATTTATCAAACGAACGTATGCCAGAATCGTGGGTGTACGCTCATTTCCACGCCAACTTTGGCATTTATCAATTTGGACATGAGCGTAGGGTACGACCACATCTCACGTCAGGTCTCAGCTGGGTGCACGACTCATTTATATTCCATAACAGTAGCGTGGGCGCACGGCTACGGGACGGCACACTGCAGAGCCGGAGTCATCTCCTCGATAAGTAAACTGCCTTAAATAAATCTAAACAAAGTAGGCTATTAAATGTCAACATTTTGGTATGCTTCTTATTCTATGCGACAAAGGTTATCCCCTCAATATCTTATAACCCCACTGGCAAACCCTGCCACAGAGCAGGAGCGCAGGTTTAACAGTGCACACACACGCACACGGATCACGGTGGAGTGCTGCTTCAGGTTGCTCAAGGGCAGGTGGCTCTGTCTTGGACCAGCGGGGGGAACGCTGCTGTATACCCCAGAAAAGGTGTTTTCTCATTTCTCATTTAGCACAATATTGCTTTAGACAATGGAGTGATTAGACAATCAATCATCAAAACATGTTAACCAGGAAATGGTCACGGAACTGAGGTTCTGGACCCTACTATGATGTCCCGACTTCCGGCACTGGCGGGGGCCGGCAGAATCACCGTCATTGAAAAATTAGATCGCATATGCATATGAATCGAGATCACAATTTTATTGCGATTAATCGCGCAGCGCTACCACCAATCCATGCCTGCTCTGGGTCTCTCTGCAGCCCCTGGTTGCTCAACAGCCTCAGCCCCTGAGACCATGCTGATCAAAAGTTATTAAAAGCTTTTCTCTATGTCAAGGGGTGTGGCTGCTATGACGCCGCCCTCGCCACCAAATATGTTTGACTTTTTGATGGCTTCAGCAACCTCATATCCTCATGAAATACATAGGTCAAGAATGGCGAGCTCTTACACTTGGCTACCACATTTAGTGATAGCCTGGCATCACAAAATACTGTACCTGTTTTGCGATTGATGACTGCGTAATCATTCATGGCTATTTTATTTCATTTGTTTTGGGAATCCTTTTTTGTGCTGTGCTGCACCGCAAATCCACACTGACTCAAACTTGCGTAAACGAGCTGAGACCTGACAGATGTGATCGTACCCTACGCTCACGTCCAAATTGATAAATGCCAAAGTTGGCGTGGAAATAAGCGTACACCCACTATTCTGGCATACGTTCGTTTGATAAATGAGGGCCACTGCCAATGTGATTCAATTTTCATTTTACTTGATACTTACTCAGGATTAGAAGATGACCAGGGAGTAACAGCAATTTTCTTAAAGTGCAGTGACCACAATATATTTAGAGGGACAGTAGGCTAACCACAACAGTAGCCTAACAGCTTACAGTACCCCCACCACACACACACACATACACACACACACACACACACACACACACGCACATACACACACTAACATGGTTAATACATGTCTTAAGATATTTTTTACTGTGTCAACAAAGTCATTTTTGTTTAAACCTTGGTGTATTATATATCATTTGAAAGGTATTGACATGATCTACCAGAGTAAATGATCAAATAAAGTTTAAAAAGTAAAATGCACTTTACGGGGTGTCTTTTATAAATAATTTTCATTCGAAAGTTAAGTTTTCACACTACTGGATGGCAGCCATCTTGCATTTCTGGGTCAAAATGATGTCATAACGTTAAACTGATGTCAGAATTGAAATCCTCATGGTCAACTTATATGAAAAAGTGTCTTCATACATGATTCTAGGTGCTCTGGTTCAAAAGTTAATTTTTCAAGATGGCTGCTGGCGGCCATCTTGGATTTGGCGCTCTAGCAAAAAAGCCAGGAATTTTTGGGAGGGACCTGGGAGCTAAATTTTTTATAAAAGGTCTATAGATGTCAAATCAATCATCAAAACATGTTAGCCAGAAAATGGTCACGGAACTGAGGTTCTATTTAGCTCTGCTTTCCAAAGTGCGGCCGAAATATCACGAGAACAAGCAGCGATCTCATACCGTGCCTGAAATCTCGCGAGCTCTAGATAAAGCCCAGCTGGATACCTACTCCAGGTGGAGGTGTCTCGTCCTTTATATTATGTATTAAGACAGGATTATATTTTGTAAGATAGATATTTGGTAATTGATATTATATATTTACATGGGTTATTTTTTGTAGGACACAGTTAAATGATAATAAAAATGATATATTTAGTCTAAGGTATAGGTTTATCTATTCAAGGAAGCTGTCTGTCATTTTCCACAAGGAGAAGGGGTAGAATTGAATAAGTAAATCAAAGTAACTATACACTGACAATTGATTTTACATATGCTTTTCATTCTTTGTAAATAATTCTTTCTTTCTTTCTTTCTTTCTGCTTGTTTGTAAGTTTATGTCTTTTTAACATCTTCGAAATAAATATCAATATCAATACACAGTGGAGCGTGACTTGTTGGAGTAAAACTGATTTGTTGTTGGTTCATTTTAATTGAAGATACAACAGTCTGATTGAGCTTCTCGATTTAAAAAACTGACACACATGATGATGTTGTTGAGAAGGCTATATGTAAGACTACCTTGGTATCCAGAAATACTGTATAGTGTAGGCCAAGGGTCAGCAAACGTTTTAATATGAAGCACCATTTTTTATTTTTTATTTTAGTGTTGATCGGTGTGTCAGATCAATATAATGCCAGTCCCTGGTGCCTTAGAAACTTGATCTCCATTAAAACCTGAACCATGTCCTCACCTTTTGGTGTTTGAGGCGCTGGTTTTAAGCAGCAGAGCTCTTTCCTGACTGTCAAATTACAGTATCTTACTATGACCACCAAACAAGGCATGTAATTCACATCCACGCTTTCATGCAATCTCAAGCGTAATGCTTAAGTTGCAAAGTTTCTGTGTGTGTGAGTCTGTACCCAGACTACATGTCCAATTAGTAACAGTAGGCCAGGGGTGGCCAAACCGCGGCTTGCGAGCCACATGCGGCTCTTTGCCTATCAGTGTGTGGCTCTTCAATCCATTAATTAAAACCATCGGCGTGCGGCTCTTCTGTCATAAAAAAAAAACAATTTATTGTTATGAGTGCCTATGGCCCTTTAAGAAATGTAACAGGCTTAAGTGGAGCGAGTGAGAGAGAGAGAGGAGTGCACACAGGCAGGTGAGAGGGTGTGGAGTTCGGGAGGAATGCAGGACTGCAGTGCGGTGGTGATATCGCACAACAAAAAATGTCAGGGAAGAAATGCATGTCTTTGTGTGTGTGTGTGTGTGTGTGTGTGTGTGTGTGCATGTGTGGAGAGAGTATGAGAGAGGGAGAGACTGTGTGTGGATGTGTGTGGAGTAGTGTTGCATGGTATACTGGGGTATACTGGTATACCAGTATACCATGCAACACTAGTATAGCAGTACTATACTAGTATAGTATTTTTGGAAAATGGTAAATCAAAATAATGCTGCTGATGATGATGATGATTAATTATTGAAAGTTGTAGATCATATATTTCAGATAAATTATGATTTATTATGATTGCTCTCTGCTGCTCACGGCCCTCCTCCTAGTCAGGCCATCCTCCTATGATTAGGGAGAGAGGACAGCTGGGTTTCCCTTTTGTCTGCCTTTTGTGTTGAAGGAGTGAGGAGTGAGACGCTTTATCTACCACTAAATTCAGGTTTTTGTTTTGGTCATTGTGTGAAGTCAACCACAGAGAATATTTTTGTTTATGTAAATAAATTCAGAACCTTTTTTGAACCTGGAAAGATCTCCTTAAGTGCTTATTATTTAGTGAGTCCTAGACCTCCTCCTCAGAAGACTAATCTGTTATTTTTTACCTTTTTTTGAACGCAAGAGTAGCCACAACCACCTTTCTGCCTATAAATGACAATGAATAGTCAAAACACTTTTTTTCAAATTTAATACCCTACTGTAATATCTTGTAGGGACTACTCAGGAGTGTTTCTACAGAGACGTACCTGAGATGACTCCTCCAGGCGTGTACGCAGTGCTAGATGTAGACACTGTGAATGGGGGGCTGCTGGTGGAAGGGGTGAAGGGTGGGTGTACAGGCATCATGGTGTCACAGGAGAATGCAACTGAGCCATTAGGGAAACACACACACTCTTCCACAAAGCACACACATGCCACTGCTAAAAGCGACATCATGGCTTTAAGAGGCATCTGAAAAAGACAGGAAACAGCACTACTTAGTTTTTTTTTTTTTTTTTTTTTTTTTGTTTTTTTACCTTTATTTAACCAGGCAAGTCATTAAGAACAAATTCTTATTTACAATGACGGCCTGGCAAAAGGCAAGAGCCTCTTGAAGAAAAGAGGACAGGGATTAGAGGGGTATCAAAAGATAAAAGAAACAGCAACACATACAACGTGCACCACATAAGGGACAAACAGCATAAAGAGGCTAACAGAGAGTAGCATCACGCAACACAACAACAACAACAACAAAAAATATCACACACATACAGCAGAGCGGACAATGCAACATCAGCAAAAAACAAACAAACAAGCAATGCAACAAACAACAACAAACAAACAGACAACAACAAATAGCAAACAGACTGGCAGAGCAATAACAAGCATACAATGAGCAGCAAAAGGCAGCCAACAGACAGAAGTTCCAGAAAGAAAAACTACTGGGTCAAAAGCACCTGCATGTTTCAGTGAGAAAGTCCATAATTTTGCCCTTGAAAATTGACTTGGGAATGAAGTTTTTCAGCTTTAGCATTTTTTGCAGGTCGTTCTGGCTGCAGCAGCCTGGAAAGATGACTGTCCAAGTACACTATTTGTTTTGGGAATTTTTCAACAGAATATGGTGAGCAGAACAAGTGTTATAGGCAGCAGATGAGTTTTGCAACAAACGACACAGATAAGGAGAAGACAGACCAAGGAGAGTTTTATATATTAGCATAAACCAGTGAATATTACACCGGGTGTGTAGGGATGGCCAGTTTACAGAGGAGTAAAGAGTGCAGTGATGTGTTTAAAAGTTTAAAATTATGGACACAGTGGGATTGTGTTATGGCTGCAGTAAATGTCCTAGCAGCTCCCATTTCTGAAAAGCATGTGACATCAAATTTAACTTCTTCTTTCAGGTGAGAAAACAGATGCTAAAACCAGGTCTTTAACAAATGCTTGCAATGACTATTCCAAACAACAAGTTATCAATGTGACACCAGCACCATGAAGGAAAAAGAAAGTGAAACAGGAGTCTTGGAGAGCCCTCAATGAAAGGCTTTGGAGTAAACAAAAATGTAAGAATTTCCTAAGAATGTAATAACTCCCAGAAATGCACATACAGAGGCTCAGGGACACAGAGCCCCATCTGGCTTCCATTGAGATGGCGATGGTTGTCTTCCCACAAAGCCAGTAATATCAAATGCTTCACAGTTTTCAGTCTGCATCTGAATATTAAGTAAACTAAACTCTAATCTGCACTGGAAACAGTTAAAAAGTTGAACAAGTTCTGGGTCTGGACAAGTTCAACATGTCCAGACCCAGAACTTGTTCAATTTTTTAACTGTTTCCAGTGCAGATTAGAGTTTAGTTTACTAAAAGTTACTAAAAGTTTCCCATCAAAAACTAAATGAGATGCTTAGAAAAATACACATTGTTAAGGATTACAACAGTGGTCCCCAACCATTTGACATGTGACCCCTCACATAATATACACATCCACAAAATGATAGGTATTGGATTAAAAAAAATTACAAGTTTTAACACCAGGAATTTTTACACGATTTCAACCAACCACATTTTCCTCAGGTAAACAGCCTCAGTAAGGATATGAGGGACATAGAGCAGCAAAATGACCAGTGACATCATAATCATCTAATCACACTTATGTGTCAAACTATCCTGGTTACAAGAAATAAAAACATTAATAATAAACATACAAGAATAATTTAAGGGAGCACTGCACAAACTTCAACAGATAATAAGATACCATAAACATATCAAATTTCATTTTAGTAATGAGTCTGGTGCCACAAATGAACAAAACAAACTGTTTCGATAAAGGGACTTTGTGTGATGTCACAAATACTCTATTTTTGTTAGATATAGATATCTGTTGGTTAACTCATATCACAGCGGTGCCTGGATAGTGTGACGTGTGGTTGTGCTGCTGCCGTGGTCCTGCCTGATGCCTCCTGCTGCTGCTGTTATTATTAGTCATACTTCTACTGTTATTATACACATATGATTAATGTCACATATGTATACTATCAGATATTAATATATTCCTACAACATATTGTACCACAATTACCGTAATAATTATTGTAATATTATTACTTAATGTTGTTGTAAGCTATAATCATTACTGTCTGTCCTGCATCTCTCTCTGTCTCTCTCTCTTCATGTCTCATTTTGTCATATGGATTACTGTAAATTTGTCATGCTGATCTGTTCTGTACGACATCTATTGCACGTCTGTCCATCCTGGAAGAGGGATCCCTCCTCAGTTGCTTTTCCTGAGGTTTCTGCCATTTTTTTCCCCGTTAAAGGGTTTCTTGGGGAGTTTTTCCCTTATCCGCTGTGACGTGCCAAAGGACAGAAGGATGTTGTATGCTTTAAAGCCCTGTGAGGCAAATTATTATTTGTGATATTGGGCTTTATAAATAAAATTGAATTGAATTGAATATATACACATTGTTTTCCGTGTATAGATCCTACAGGCAGTCGCTTACAAAAGCACTATTTCGTCACAGCCTGTGACCGCCTCAGGGCCTTGGTCCTTCGATTGTACTGTGTGTGTGCTCTGTGTCTTCTAGGTCCTCAGCTGGGTGGAGCTGAGATGGCATCAAGTAACTGGGAACACCTGGCCAGTGTTCCCAGGCTACTTAACCCCGCCTGCCCAGTCTCCGGGGTTCTTTTGTTTGTGTTCTGCAGTAGCAGTAGCAGTTGTTGCAGACGTGGCTGCTGCCGCGCTCCTGTTGGTCCCCCCCTCAAGCCATGCTGCCTTTTGTTTTTGAGTTGCTGTCTTTTGTTTTGCACTGACAACATGCATCTTACATTATCCAACACATCCATGCACCCTCACACACCACTGATACTGACTTCCACACCCCATTGCAGTATTTATTTTTTACTGTGTTTAATAAACTTTTGTTAACTTTTGGAGCCGCCCCGTCTACGTCGCCCTCATTTGTTGTGGCCTACGAGTCAGCCGTAACACAGCCCTTTTCATGTTTCACTTGTCTATGATTTTGCCCCCTTAGAGATGGTTTCATTTAAATAACTATTAAGATTTCCAATTATCAATTATTTAAAAATTAGCAAATGTTACAGATATATATTTAACAATGAAAACAGAATTGTGTATAAGTTTTTTTTCTTTTTTTCTTCTCATGACCCTTCAAATGACCCCTCAAATTTACCTTGACTCTTTGGAGGGGCCTGACGTCCAGGCAGGAAACCACTGGATTAAAATACCTGACTGTGAATAAAGAAGTTGAAAATAGCTCCACCTTGAGCTGCTCCAGCAGTGTTTACACACTGAAGCATCAGTGTTAAAGATTTAATAATGTCTTATATAATGAGTAGTCACAGGGGAGATTTTATACCTGGGACAGGTAACTTTTAATACTTCAGTACATTTTTCTGGTAATAATTTTGTTCTTTGGCTGAAGTAAGATTGTGAATGCCGGAAATTGACTTGTTGGTGTTAGTTCTTTTGCTTAAGTAGTACACCAACAATGTGACTCATTTTCGTGTTTTTTTTTTGTACAACAGTAGATATATATATATAGGCCTAGTAGATACATTCGCTGTCAGTCTTTTCTTGGCAAAAGAAGAAAAACAATATGCTGTAGCAAAGCGAAAAAACAGTGGCTGAAGCTACCTCAGCATACTGGCCACTGTTGAAGCTGAAAAACCTCATCTCAGTGGGTCAAAAGGAATAACTGCAAAAGAATTTGTCTGCACAACATGTGAATATGATGCACAGTACAGTCATTAGTATGCCAATATTTGTCAATGTTATAAGCCATTAATACTAACAGGGGCGGCTGTGACTCAGAGACAGAGCGGGTTGTCATCCAATAGGAAGTTTGGCAGTTTGATCCCCAGCTCCTTCAGTCTGCATGTCTTGAGCTGATACCGATACAAGATACTGAACCCCAAATTGCTCTCAATGGCTGTTCCATCGGTGTGTGAGTGTATTAAAAACTGAATAGCAGGTGGCAACTTGTATGGTAGTTCTGCCACCAGTGTATGAATGTGTGTGTGAATGGGGGAATGTGACTCGCAATGTAAATAACGCTGGAGTGGTCAAATGATTAGAAAGGTGCTATACAAGTCCATTTACTAAATACTACTGGCATGACTAATGACATTACCACTTTTTTAAAAAAAAATGATTGCAAAGTTTCATATTTTAAACCCTTAACACCAAGAGAAATATGGTAACAACATTACCACTTTAAACCATGTTTAACAGTTGTTTTTTGTTTGTTTGTCTGATTTTTAATTTCTGATTGCCAAGTTTTATGTTTGAAGCCATCAATACTAACAGGGATAGTGTTAAAAACATTACTTTTAAAAACATTTCTATTTCTTCTTATTTTTAAAGTCCTTAACGCCAACAGAAATACTACATATAACATTACTACTTTCAGCAATACACACACACACACACACAGATATATCTTATTTATTCATTTAATATCTGTGAGTTTCTTATTTTAAACCTTCAACACACATCTCATAACTCCACAGATAGATAGAGCAAATAGCAAAGACATTTTCATCTAAACACACACATCTAACTTTTTTTAAACTATAAAGATGACGTTCTGAATGTTTGGAAATTGAATATTCACAGGACACTTTAGTAAACCTGGGTGATAGGAAAAATTTGCAACACTATGGCAGGCTTTGGGAGATGGAAACAACAAAGTTGTTGAAAATGTCTACGCTATAAAAAAGCACTTCATGCATGTATTCAAAGTTGAAATGCAGATCTAATAATCACAGAATCATAACCTGTTTGCCTTGTATTCCTCTGAAATATGAAAGTGTTAGCAAAATATAGCTTATTTACTATTTGCCATTTATCAATCTCATATTGGATTCACATCACACTAACTTCAATTAATTTTCATTAACTCATCATCAAAATGTTAATGCATGTAAAAGTGACATTTACTAATAAACATCTGAAGATACATCTAAACTGAGTAGAAACATTAAGAAATTAATTCAATCAGTAATTTGACTAACCTGTAAGTTAATTTAAGTCATTAAGTAAAGTTTTGTATACATTTCAAATATTTTGTATACCTCATAACATAGGTGAAATGTTGCGATTAGTCCTGTCTCTTATGCAGAACATGGATCACATTGCAAACATTTGAACTCAGCTGAGGTGGAAGTACTGACCTTTCTCTGGATCTGTTGGTCTCTTCCTGCAGACACACACTTGGTTTGTCTGGTATCCTTCCTTGGACTTAGGTGACAGTTTAACTGTTTCTGAATCTCATCGAAATCACAAATATGGAATGAAATGACCTGGAGGTCCTCTCACAGTCTGTAACCTAAAGATCCACAGTGCCTTGTTAAGACCAGTTCAGATGAGTAATTGGTGTGCATTCATGCATGTAATTTGGCTTCACTAAGGAGCCATCCATTGGGATCACATTTCTTGTAACCATGACAATGTTAATTGTACATGGTAAAGGGGGAAAGTACACTTAACAACACACTGGCCAATTATGACACTCTCACCTATAGTAACCACAGCAGAGAAAACAGGTCATGTTTCGCATTATAGCTTAATTACCGCCCATAGTTACCCTCACTTAAATGCTCCTTCATTCATATAGCATATAACGTTATATCTCCTCTGTTTGCTTCCCATACAATCCCAGCTTCAGTTACGATAGTTCAGCTGACAACCATTGAAATGTAAGCTTTTCACTTTAATCAGCTGCTTAGTTACCAGGTCTTCCCTTGACATTCAATAGTCTCCCTCCATATTCTTTGAATGACCTCCTGAAGCATTCTTCAGTAGGTGGTTTTGTGTCCTGCACTACATCCAAAGGTAAGTCCAGTGTTTGTCACCAACAGGAGCGCCAATCACAGGCCAGACACAAATGCTCATCAAATACTGCTCATTTTTATTCTTTATGTGTGACACAGTAAGCACAAACAACAACAGCAGCAGCTTTGTGACTGCTGGAACAACAGGTAAACAACACGGACAGTTAACAGTCAGGTGAACACAGTGTTTTGGATACATGAGAGCCATGTTGCTTCAGAACCTCATTCCTGCTCCTCAGCTGTTTCTTCTGTTCTCAGGCAAGCATCTCCAGTGATGTACTTTGATTCATTGTTGAACTGTCACATCTGAGATGTCTACAGGAGCATAACCAGGTGTTCACAAGTTACTGCACCTGCATATGCTACTTTTCATAGCACTTTTTTGCATCAAAAACATTTTTTTCTTTGATAGTCTTTTTTCACATCAGTGTGTTTACAGGTGTTGGAGAGCACCACTGCATATATGAAGAAGTTCTATGAAGATTTCTGTGGCTCCAAAGGGAGGCTCTGTGAGGAGGTGCTGCCATTTTGTAGGTAAAATGAAGCTTTGACATGCATCTGCTGTTTACAATTAGGGATGCACGATTTATATTGGGCCGATAGACTATAAGCTGATGATAGGAAATTTATATTATTATTTGTTATTGCGATATTAAAATTATAGCCAACAAACAGAACCAATAAATCAAAGCCAAACTGCTTTCATTGACTTAACTGGCGCAGCATCTACACCATCAATAAACAAAGTGAAGAAGAAGAGCAAGAGCATGTGAACTCGAGAGCCAAATATGTTTGTCGCCAGTGCAGATGTTTTTCACAGTTTAAGTGGAAGACAACATAATTGTGTCAGATGCAGCGCTGAAGTACCGTCCCTGGAGCCACTGCCTTACTGGCCAACACTAAGTTCAACGTCTGCCAGTGTAGCTGCCATCTAACTCGAGCTAACACAGGGGCAGTGGCTAAAATCCAATTTTTTTTTGCTGCGTCAACAATAGTGAAGTCAGATTTGATTAGGTCTGAGCTATGGAATATTAAATCATCTGTATTTTTCCACTTCATCTAAGCCTTTCTTACCCTCAGATGTGCATGAACTACAGGTTATGAACTTCTTTTTAAAATATAAAAATGTAGGGCATCCAGTAGCTCAGTGGGTAGAGCGGGTATCCCTCCCATGTACAAAGGCAGTATACTTGCCACAGCAGCCGCAGGTTCCGTTCCAAGCTGCAGGCCTTTGCTGGATGTCATCCCCTCTCTCTCCCCCTTTAAGCTTGATCTGTCCAACTGAATGAAGGCAAAATCCCCCCAAAAATCTTAAAATACAAAAATGTAAAGTTATTGATCATATCAGTTTCCTCCATGAGAGTAGGAAATTATCTGTCATTGGTATCTGCTGAAAAAAAAAACCCATATCATGCATCCCTAGTTACAATAATTAAGCAACAATCTTTTGTGGAACTGTGCTTTAAAAGGAGCAATAGTTAAGTTTGGAGTAACTGTTTCATTAGTCAGTGTATGTTAGCAGGCTGTGTTGTGTCTGTTGTATGTTGTGTAAATACATACTTTTAAATGGCAGAAGTAAGAGAATATTTAACATATCAGCATGGCACCAATGGTACTACCTGAGCAAACTGTGCACAGGCCTGTATATGTCTATGCACAGGCTGAGGGGGCTCAGTTGCAGTATTTTTTTTACCTGGTCCAGTCTGTCCTTGTCTGTTGCTACGGTTACAACAAAGCTGCCTCAGGGCTTTTATGTGTTTTAGATGCACCCTCTTTATAGGCCGTAAGGTGAATCAGAAAAAGTCTCACAGAAACTGATTTCCGCTCCGACATCTGGGGACTACACGATCTTTACTTCATAAAAAAGATTGATACATGTTAATCAGCTAATCAGCGGGAGTTCGTAGCTCATAACCCCGCAAGAGTCCTGTGATCATGGTCGTAATTCTGCACTTGTTCCGTCTGAGCGTAATGATCAGTTCCGCCTGAGCGTAATGAGATTTGGTACGCGAGTGGTGGCACGGCCGTCACGTGATCGCGCTACACCAGTAAGGTACCCGCATTTCGTGTCGCCATGGTTTCATTCAGCAGAGGAAAACAGACCCGGAAGTCCTCAAAAGTGAGCAGAAATGAGCTGAAACAGCGCTATTCACATCGGCGTGTCCATGAAACATGATGAGACAAATAGACAATAAGGTGAACTAAGCAAAAATGTCTTTAAACACATTTGATTCAGTACCTGGGCATAACCGACGTATTATTACATAGACAGCTGTCCAGTACGGAATACGAGAACGGCCATGTATTTTTTTTTTTTTTTTTTTTGTGCACTGTTATCTCGTGATAACGAATTAATTATCTCGTTATCTCGATATAACAAAGATTGTTTCCCTGTGATAATTGTCAAGACTGATGATTGTGCACTGGTTAATGTGATCGTCTTGATTTCAGCCTACAAGAGCTGCCGTGGTTGTGCCAGATGCCTCCTGCTGCTGCTGCTGTTATCATTAGTCACACTTCTACTGTTACAGGGCTCTCAAGTCTCACGCTTTGAGAGTGTGACACACGCATTTGAACCTTTTCACACTCTCACCCGCCACACCTGGTATTTCTCACGCATAAAAAAAATATTATGATAATGTCCACCAAGTTACATCGCTATAATTGCAGTGCAACGTGTTGCAAGACGCTGTGGCTACCGGAGAGATCAACAAGTGCTTACCATACTCCAGCCAATAAAAATAAGACACAGCTACCCACCAGCCCATCAAAGAATAACATACAGCTACCTATCCGCCAATCAGAAAATAGCTTTGCTGTATCCGGGTAAGATACAGGTGATCTGACCGCAGCAAGAACAGGGTGCACAAACAAGACGGGGGTGCCTTATCACATGTGTACACTTAGTCATGTCATCATTTGATTTTGTAGCCTACTGAATGAAATTACTTGTTGCACAAAAGGAAAACAATGAGAGCTTATGTCAGGGAATATCAACTTTTACCTAACATTTTGACTGCATATGAACTTTAGCCGACAAAATTGATGTTAAGATGTAATTGGTGGCTTAGTGGTTAGAGCAAGCGTCTCATAAAGCTTTTCCCGCAGCGGTCCGGGTTTGACTCCGGCTTGTGGCACCTTGCTGCATGTCACTCCCTGTGTGTCTCTCCCCTTTTCACGCTTAACTGTCCTGTCAATTAAAGGCAAAATGCCCCCCAAAATTAAAAAAGAATCCTTGTTAATTTCAGCAGCTATTTTAAACACATATAGATGGTTGATGACTTCTTTGAAATATGAATCATTTATAAACTATCATACCCAAGGCCTGCCACATCGGTGCCCCCCCATCACCACCCAGCAAAAATCTCATTCTGAACTGAGACCAAAACTTGAGAGCCCTGCTGTTATTATACACATATGATTATTGTCCCATACCGTATATTTCCAAATAGTCGCCCGGTGGCATATAGCCGCTGGGCACCTAATAGCCGCTGGGGGTTTGACCCCATTTTGCATATGAAAGGCTGGAGCAATTATTTCCTCATTCATTGCCTCAAGGAGGGGCAGCCCTACAGGCAGGGAGAGAGCAGCTCGCCACAGCTTACTTTCAGGACTCAGGGACCAGAATTCGGGATGGCGGACCGTCGGAATGGCGATATTTTGGTGTGGCGGCCTGTAACTGTTGGTTAAAAGGCCCATTCGGTTGGTATTCAGATAACTGGGGCTTTACTGGTATAATGCAATAGCACCACCCAGCGGTGAAACCCGTGTACACGTCTACACGAAAAGAATGACCCACTCTAAACATTTAGAGATTTTTGTACAAGAACTCACCCCTTACACAGTATTTTTGCACTAAAAACATACTGGACAGGAACTGTAACCAAATAACGGCCTGGTGCAGGTCGGTGCAAAAAAAACAAAACAAAATAAAAGCCTTGAGCAAATAGCCCCTGGTTCTTTTAAATGCCTGGGGTCAAAATCGTTTTTGTGAAATAAACGCCTGGGCTACCCTATTTGGAATTCAGGACTTTACTTTTAATTAATTGTGTGCGCTTTTACGCACGCGGGTGTAGGTGATCACGGATATTTGATGTGGGAAAGATGTAGCCAGATATATTACCTGTTTAAGATATGTGTCCGTCCATCCGTCCGTAGCAAGAGTCATGTGCGCCACTTCACCACAGACCCGTGCATAAAAGTGCAAACAGTCCCTCGCAAACAACAGCTCGCGATGGCTGCTCTCTCCCTGCCTGCAGGGCTGCCCCTCCTTGAGGCAATGAATGAGGAAATAATTGCCCCGGCGTTTAAATAGGCAAAATGGGGTCAAACCCCCGGCGGCTATTAGGTCCCCGCGGCTATATGAATATGGCTATACTGAATCAAATGTGTTTTAAGACATTTTTACTTAGTTCACCTTATTGTCTATTTGTCTCATCATGTTTCATGGACACGGCGGTGTGAATAGCGCTGTTTCAGCTAATTTCTGCTCACTTTTGAGGACTTCCAGGTTTGTTTTCCTCTGCTGAATGAAACCATGGCGACACGAAATGCGGGTATCTTATTGGTGTAGCGCGATCACGTGACGGCTGTGCCACCACTCGCGTACCAAATCTCATTACGCTCAGGCAGAACTGATCATTACGCCCAAACGGAACAGGTGCAGAATTACGACCACGATCACAGGACTCTTGCAGGGTTATAAGCTACGAACTCCCGCTGATTAGCTTAACATGTATCTATCTTTTTTATGAAGTAAACGGCCTATTAGCAAAGCACAGTACGTTAAAGGTTGAAGTGGGTATCATATGGGGGGATTTGGTGGCATTTAGTGATGAATTGCAGATTGCAACCAGCTGAAACTTCTTCCAGCTAGAATTATTTCAGTGTATATTGATATGGAGGTTTTTACTGTAAGCTGAATTCTCCACAGAAGTCTCTTCCTCTCCAAAACACAGACCATGGTGACTTAAACCAGTAAATACAATGAATAACGTAGTTTCACGTTATAAATCCATGTATTTCCAATGCTGTTTGGCATGTTGCTGTGGCTGGCCAGTCCAACACATGCTAATGAGTGGTCACCTTTTTTCTCTAATAACATAAGATCCAGACATTCAGGAGGTTGTCCCCGGAAGCCGAATTATCTACAGAAGTCTTTTAGTCTCCAAAACAAACGGACCAGCTGATTTAAACGAGTAAAAACACACAGTTTCACATTACAAATCAGTGCAACTGTTGCACTGTCAACCTGAAAACGCGAATAGCCCTTTCTGGAGCCAGTGTTTGGTCTGTCCATTCTGGGCTACTGTAGAGCATGGTGGTGCACCACGGCACATCTCCATACATGAAGACCTGCTCCCTATGTAGATATAAACGGCTCATTCTAAGGTAACGAAAACACAATGACACACTTATTTTCAGGTCATTATACACCAAAGAACAATTATTTTATTCCATTTCTGCCAATTTAGTCCCTAAATCCTACACATTGGACCTTTAAGAAGTGAGTGAATGGCTACATTACAGACATTTACTGTAGTTAGCACCACTATTAAAATGGGATGGAGTGACCTGCAGTGATGGACACAGGCACAGATGGGTGAAGAGTCCTTGAGGATTAACCTGTTAACGTGGTGAGTGTGACAGTAAGATGAATGGGAATAAGGAAGAAATAAAGACTCAAAGAGTGTTTGCTCTTTCTATTTTTGAGTTAAGGAAATGGATGAAGTGAAAGCCTATTGTGTCCTGAAGCCAGTCTATCTTCACATTGTCGGGGAGAGGGTGGTCAGTGAGTAGATTTAGTGGCAGGCTAGGTAAATAGTCTGGGCATTGGTCAGAGCGGGCTAAAGCCATGCACATTCTGTCATGAAGGGGTTTGGAGCTGTTTTATGTTTTCAGTACTTGAGATTAACTTCCACCTACAGAGCAGGATCTGTTTTTTTATCTGCAAACCAATATTCCTGATGACTCTCTGAGGAAGCATTAGCAATAATTTTGATTGGTAACCTTTAGTAGTGGTGTTACTACTCCATTAAAAACAAAAAACATTTACTTTAAGAAGCAATTCTGGCTGTGAGGAAACCAGATATAACATTGACAGGGCGGAAATAAAGCCAGTGACCACAGGTTGATCTTCCATATCAATGACAGGGGAAAGAGTTACAAGGTAAAAATGAATGTGATAAGGCCTTACATTGCTAGCAGCAGGCTTTTGTGTAGCACCAATATAAAAATATAAATGTAATGTGACCTTTGGTACCAGTGGTTTGTGTTTAGTGGTTGAGGTGAGAGGTTACAATTAAGACTTCAGGGTCTTGGTGCCTTACAGGACTGACAGCAAGCCTTTCTGTAGTACCAGTGGGAACACAGTTTCACCTTCAGGACCAGGGCACAGTTGGCTGTTGGTTTGTCTTGGCAGGAGTCTTCTACTGTCACTGATGCTGCTGAATAAACACACAAAACAACAAGTCTGAAATATGTCGAAAAGTCAAAATGCTCCACTTAATTCATTAAGGCACTGCAGAAAAACACTTTCTTACAGTGATGCATCTGGGAGTTCATTTATCCTCCACTGATGGAGAGGAAAGCTTACTGACATGTTGCATCACCTACAGTGAATGTGCATGCTGGGTTGGTTTTTGTACCTGGTGCTTCTGTCGGACAGCTCTGGATTTCACAGCTCTGTCTGGCTTCGGGCCGGAGGGCAGAGTCACAGCTGTGGCCCCTGGTTACCAGCTCCTCCCCCTGGTAACACTTCACTTCTCGAACCTGGACACCACTCCCACAGGTCTTACTGCACTGAGGAGGCATGAGGGGAGAAGACTTTTCATTTGCTGACCTCTGGAATATTTGTCTTTACTTGCGACATTCGCGCGAGTCATTTGCACAAGTAATAGAGTACACAAATTGCGAATATTCATCCAAAGAGAAGAGGAGGGTACGGAAGATGGCCCTTTAGGCTTCTGTAGGAGGGGCTACCGCCATATATAAAATGAAATTTTTATTATTATTCCATCTATTTGTTTCTCTCATCGACTATGACTGAGGTGACTAGCATTGCTGCATTGTACCTGCTGTGGCAGTCCGAGATTCATCGGAAACCCAAGCGCCGACGTGTCTGGGTCCGCGGCATCCTCCGGACACGTACACAGCTGGGAGAATATCATCATCTTCTCCAGGAGCTGCGCCTGGACGACGGCCGCTTCCAGCGCTATTTCAGGCTGACCACGGCAGCAGCACGTCAGTGACGTCGGTGACAACAGGAAAAACTCAACGCTGATAGGCTGCCCCAACACAGGATCAAATATTATATCGAATACCAAGCGAATATTTCGTTTGAGTTCAATATTTTGAACTTGCGCGAAGAGGGGAATGACACGAATTTCGCATGTTCGCTCCCTTCGCATCATTCGCGTCGCGCCATTCACGCCACCGCCACAAATTAGCATCTATTCGCGTCTTTACATTGACTTTGTATGAAATCTTATCGCGCAAAAAATTTGCCTCACGCCCGGTGTGAACACACTGTCAAACATCACTGTCCAAAGAAGAAAAAAAACTACCCGGTGCAACCTATACTTGTTTTTTTTCCTTATAATGTTGAATTAATAGTATTAAATTATTGTTCCCCCTATTTTTTGTCTCTTTTATAAATTTGAATATGAAAAATGTTTCCTTATGCAGTTCTTATAGCTACATTACTGCATAACTCGGAAATGTTCAGACAAGATTAACACATAGTTTCTTGTGATGCTATGTCATGCTGTGTTTATATGCAATTCAAATAGTGCCACTTTTACTTTCAAACAAAGTTGGTCTTGGATGTCTGGATTTTGTTCAGATATAAGGCATTTGTTTGGGCAGAGCTAATTGTGACATACAGGCATAGAGGCAGCTTTGTGTAGAAGTGTGTGATCAGCCACACGCCATAAATCTTGCCTTGCTTTTGATGACATGGAGTTCGCTCTAGCCTGCACTGTCTCACACAGTGGTAAACAGTTTAGTTGTGCTGGTTGCCTGCTCTAAATGCCATGGCGAACACTCTGCCTGTGGGATTAGTTTGTTATTAAAATTTTTGATTTGTATATTTTAGAAAACAGAAGAGGAACAATAGTCTGGAAGCACAAATGTTTTGCTATACTCTTTTTCTTTTTTCCATTCTGATCCAGAACTGGAAATGACAAAGTCAAATTCCATAGTTTTCCATATTGCGCAGGAAGCCTGACACCAACAGACTGTTTCTTGTACATAGCTGGACCTACAGAACAAGATTTGATAAAAAGTTTAAATCACACACGGACACACAGGAATTTTCACAATTAGCCAACCCCACATGTGATCACTGTGGTTGTCTATAGGCTGATCGATGCATTAGGAGACAGACAGGCAGACAGTCAGTCAGACAGAGAGATAGACAGACAGACAGACAAACAGTTACCTGAGACCAGGATGTGGTGAACCATTTGGAGCAGGGTCTCTGGAAGCAGGAGGAGCTGGTGTCTGGTTTGTTGGTTCGGTCGCAGCTGCTGTCTGGAAACTCTTTGAACACGCCACCCTCCAGCCCAGCACACACCACCTGACGCTGACGCACACCGCGCCCACATGTAGCATTGCACTGGCACACATAAACAACAAACACACAGACAAGAGGACTTATATCTCCAAGTGGGTCAACATTGATTTTCCACACATTCCCCCACCAGCCAAAATAAGCTCTACCAAAGACCTCTGAATGCAACTACACGTACATGGACTGACTATTTAAATGTTTACCTGTTGCCATTCCTGTTCCACCCAATGGGGGGCGCAATCTCTGTCGCCACAGGGATAGATAGCCAGCGGGCGCAGTGATTGATCACACTGCTCCTCTGACATCACAACCCCACCGGATGATCGACACGTCACTGCACGTGCCATCCTTCCCTCTCCACACACACCGGAGCACTGGCACATACATGGACATTTTGAATAGAAAACAGAAACTTTCATTTTCATGCTGTGAAATTACACACTGAGTGACAAGTGATCAAATGCTTGCTCTGGTGTGTGTTCAGTGTGTGTGTTGTTACACCCACAGGTCCCCAGTCAGAAACCGTCCACCTTCTGTCACAGGGTGGGCCATCACATTCCTGACTCTCTATTGGCTGAGAAGACCTGTTACATAGTCTCATTTCCATGGAGCAACGAACCTCCCGAGAACGGACACCCCGAGAGCCACAACGCGCCGAGCACTAACACAGTGACACACACACACACACACACACACACACACACACACACACACACACACACACACACACACACACATTATGTATTATGTTTCTGTTTCAGTTGCCTGTATTAGTATGACATCAATCTGAAAACATATTCAACAGAACAGGAAATAACTCTCAGTATCATTAACTGCATTATTTACAGGCATGATCATGATGCCAACAGGGGACCAGAGATATGGACTTGAGTCACATGACTCGGATTTCAGTCAGACTCAAATCATGAATTTGATGACTTCAGACTTGACACAATCAAAAAAGACTTGCAATCTGACTTGGACTTGACTTGTGACCTCACTTGGACTCTAGCCTGATGATTGTAAAGACTTGATACTTTCCCCAAAGCCCAAAGACTAAAAAATATGTTTTTAAAATGTGTGCGCACAAATCAGTTAATTTCCCCTCATTTCCTGAATCAACTAACATTGACGCTATTTATTCCCAGCTAGTTGACATTTCATTCCACAGGTCCATTTTGTTTAAACCAATCCAACAGCACCCAATCAAGCTGCAGGAGAGAACCATAAAGAACCAACACTAAGTTACTGAGTGCCAGTTAATTTTTTTTTTTTGGAAAATGTAATATATCTTTACTCTGTTAACAAAATTGTATTACATTTAGTGAAGAGCACATCATGACTTGTTTAGGACTTTTTTCCAATTCCTGTTTTTTTGTTATTTGTGTTATTGTATTGTTCAGTGTTATTTCAGGCTGCTGTGTTTGAAAGTCACTTGAAAGTCACATGACTGGGCACTCATGGTTACTCATGAAGTCATTGTTCCAACCTCACCCACTGGCACAATAAGGTGGTGTGTGGCAGTTGTGAAGAGCCAGCATTGCTGCTACTTAAGGCGGTGCACCTAGCATTTATACCTCCTAGCTGCCTCCCTTTGTGGATTTTCTGGGAGCAGCAGGCTGGGTTGACAGCCCTGAGCAGGGTCAGCATATGGTGGAAAGACTGAATTGTCACAAGAACACTTCAATCCTCAGGGTGGAGCAAGGGGAGTCTCCAGACATCTGGGCTGTTTCAGTTCCCCAGATGACTCAAAGTGTCAGGATTATTTGTGTTTTTGGTCTTAGACTGCAATTCTCTGTAGTTTCATCTTAATAATGTTTTTCTTTTCATCTACTGGAAAGTTTGCACTTATATTTTAGTTTGTTTGTTAGTTTGTTTTTATATTTTTGATGCTGTGGCCAAAACAATTTTAGTTTTCAAAACATCAAACAAAATACCAATAGCATACCAATATCATACTTCTCTACATAATAGTGTGTCCATTGTTTGCCTTTATTTGTCCAGCTTTATTCCCATCGCTCTTCCATCAATATTTTTTTTTTGTCACATGAAATCATATCAGATACAATTGGAGTGATTCTTAGCTTTAACGTCTAATTCTGTACAATAGACTGACAACAGTGCAAAATAAAATAAAATAAAAACAGTCAAATTCTGATGTATGTGTACACAGAGGGGAGAGCAGGGCATCTTGTCACACAGTTAAGATGTCACACTGGTTATATCTTCAACACCAGAGGGTGCTAAACAATCTAACAGTGGCATGTGCAACTCACTGTTCTGAAGTCACTTTGCTCTTGACATGCAGTATGTGTCACTGTCACCTGAGGTGAGAACTATGTTCATATTTTTCAATGATAAAAGTTGAAAAACAAACAAACAAAACCTAAACTGCAATGTTTATATTATAAAACTTAGCCAAGCACTGGTATGTTCCATTATATTATCTTCGCACAGAATTTTAGAGGAGGGAAAATCTGTATTTAATACTAAAAACCAAAGTCCTACACTTACCCTAGCTTGTGGTCTACCTAGCAATAACACTCCAGTGCAAGTTGTCTCAGTGCTTTCAGGGCAAAAATCGCTAGGACAATTTGCCTCAGTATTCACAGAGCAACAATACCCAGCTGCAGCCTTGCAGGGAGCCAACTTTGCTAGCTGCTTATGTTGGTGGTTGCCATGCAACCTGCTAACAACAGACCACTTCACACAGCATCAATTTAATTGTATTAAATTATGAGGCCACAAAATGGTCAAAATATACAGGAGGGTGCCTAGTTAGCCCCTCATTAGACACAAAATTATAATAATAAAATATATTTTTGTTAGAATAATTAAAATTTAAAAAAAAAAGACAGAAAGAACAAAAATAAGCTTATAAAGTGGTTTAAAATTCTAGACCAAAGGCAGACAATGGCAGCATATCATCCATCATATCATATCATCTAACTTACAAAGCTTTAAAGGGACATTGTGTAACATTTTCAGTTGTTATTGGCAAACATTGATGTCTACATTCATAAATATGTCATCACTGGTGTACTACTACCTCCACCAATAATCTGACTTATTCTTGTAAAAGGATAATTTCGGATTTGTTTGTACATTGTGCGGGTAAGTCGTCTGTGGGGTTCCATTAGGTTTCGCCATCTTGAGAATACACCCGCCAGCAAGGGACATACAGCACAGCCTTCGGCGTTTTCGTCGAGGACCAGGCCAGTCCCATTCTTTGAGCATAATAAATGATCCTGCATTATGCTCAAAGAGTGGGACTTTCTTATGCGGCAGTAGTGCCGCTGGCCACTAACAGCTGTTTCAATTTACATCCGCCCCAACAGTCCTACGTTGTAAACACAGCCAGCATGGTGAGGAGGGGGTTTGTCAACTCACGTCGCATGTGTCTGTGCAGGAGCCTGAATGAATACTCCATGTAGTATCGGATGACATGGTTTCATCAGTGTTATAATAGCTTTTTGGTACACAGCGGCTACAGTTGTTGCAATACGTGTTTGAAACAGTGAGGCGCTAGAGTGCGCCATCTGTTTGAATGCAATATATGATTTCAACATTAGATGGGAGAAATTCCTACACACTGTGGCTTTAAATGGTCAGGCTCGTATCTTAGAGAGCTCATAGTGCCATATTATCCCACTAGAACACTGCGCTCTGAGAATGCAGGGTTACTTGTGGTCCCTATAGTCTCCGAAAGTAGATCAGGAGCCAAAGCCTTCAGCTATCAGGCTGCTCTCCTGTGGAATCATCTTCCTGTTGCAGTCCGGGAGGCAGACACCGTCTCCACATTTAAGACTAGACTTTCCTTTTTGCTAAAGCTTATAGTTGGGGCTGGCTAAGGCTTGTCTTGGAGGCTGGAGGCTGCATGCTTGTGTCGCCATATTTGAGTACAGTGGCCGAAAGAGATACATGCGCTTCGCCTTTCGCATTTATCTAGAACTTGCCATCACTGGAGACAGAGAAGGTGAAGCTCAATCCGGGGCGGTTCTGCATGAACCTGCTTTGTACTTTTATGATTCTGTCGCACTTTAAATGGAGGACCACACAGATGTTTTGCCCTGTAAGAGGGAAACCACGCCACCAAATAAAAGAAAAAGATCAGATAAGCGAGGACGGGACAAAACACGAGTGAATATCGACGTTGCGTATTCCAGGTGGAAAAAACTCCTGTGGAAGAACACTCTGGAAATGTATATATTATAATAGTACCAATCTATATTTGCCACACTGTGCCATGACTATCACATAAAACGTATTATTTTAGCATTACTGTGCTAATGTTTGCTCGTGTTACCAAAACAATTAGAAATAAAACACTCCTAACATAATGTTATATCTCACAGATAACCATGTAGATACACCTATAACATATCGTAGCGTCCGCCAGGACATGTGGAAAGGATGATGCAGTTATTCGGCAAACCACCGTTTATTACTGAACTGTACAGTTACTGTTGGCCATAACTACACAAAAACAACCAACAAACAAGAACTTAGCTGCAACTCCAACTGTGTACTCCTGCTCTCTCCTCCAGCTCGCTCATACACACACCAGCATGCACACTCACACAGCCCTCATTCCCGTCACACTCGCACCCCGCCCCCCTACCTACACTCATTCAATCTCAAACATGCCATTAACTCACAGAACATTGACATGATAACAGAACATTTACTGCACGGTCGCTACAATATTGTAACATGGTTTAGATTCCAAATTAAATATTCACCTCATCGCTAGATAGGCCTACTCCTGAAAAACTTGAAAACTCATGGATGATGCCATCTCTGTCTGCGCAAGGCTTTCTGTCCTACAAGGCCACCGTCACTTACCCGACGGGAGGGGTGAGCAAGTGGGCGCCAGTGAGCCCTGCAATCTAGAATTTGACTGTTGATGTCACTGTTACTCACCTTTTTTACACACTGACGCTTTAAATTAATGTTGTTGTAAGCTATAATCATTACTGTCTGTCCTGCATCTCTCTCTGTCTCTGTCTCTCTTTATCATTTTGTCATACGGACTACTGTTTATTTATTATGTTGATCTGTTTTGAATGCATCTATTGCTTGTCTGTCTCTCCAGGACAAGGGATCCCTCCTCAGTTGCTCTTCCTGAGGTATAAATAAAATTGATTGACTGACTGACTGACTGACTGACTGACTGACTGACTGATTGATTGATTGATTGATTGATCATCCAAACCTCAACATCAATTACAAAAAAAAACAATTCTGTCAAAAGATAGCATCAGCAGAAATCGAGATAATACTTTTATACATTTTATTTGTTATATATAATGTGAGAATTTACCCCACATAAGGTGTCTTCTTACCCTGTGATGGGTCAACTTGTCACAGACACTCTGTATTTAACCATTAAAAACTCTACAGTACAGTGAGAAGTAAAACTCGAAAGATCATACATTAGTGCACAAGAATTTCTTTTTTAATTTAATATGCAAGACTAGAATCAGTTGTATGACTCCGGGCACCAGTCAAGTTTACAACCATGTCTGTGAAACATGGATGCTTCACACACATCTTCTCCCCTGCAGCCTGCAGCACAGAAGATCTATACAATCAGCAGTTAGATTAGTGTCACCAATTCAATATCTGACCAAATGTCTCCCCTTTTGTGCCTTCCTGTCACTTGTGCCTTCCTGTCCTCCGGTTAATCTAGGACATTTTAGCCTCCTAGATTACACAACTCTAACAGAAACGGTTTCAAAATTAAAGCCCACAACATGCTGCCTTGATATTCTGCCTTCAAACTTTTTTAAAACCATTTTTAACTGCATAGCTCCAGATGTACTGCAGATAATAAATACTTGTCTTATAGCAGGCCAGTTTCCCCAGGCCTTGAAAACTGCAGTAATAAAACCTCTCCTAAAAAAATCAAATCTGGACGCCACAACAATTAGTAACTACAGGCCAATATCAAATCTGCCATTTTTGGGGAAAATCATTGAAAGGGTTGTCTTTCAGCAAATCCATACATTTATGATGCAAAACAATCTTTTTAACACATTTCAGTCTGGATTTCGGCCACATCACAGCACTGAGACTGTACTTATCAAAGTCTTAAATGATATTCATCAGAATAATGATGCATGCAAATCCTCTGTCCTGGTATTACTAGATCTCAGTGCTGCATTTGATACAGTTGATCATAATATACTACTTAGTAGATTGGAAAAGTGGGTGGGACTCACCGGCACTGTACTACAATGGTTCAAATCTTACTTACAAGATAGGGACTTTTTTGTGTCAGTTGGTAACTATGAATCTGAGCGAACTACGATCACATGTGGGGTTCCTCAAGGGTCCATTCTCGGACCACTTCTATTCAACATCTATATGCTACCCCTAGCCCAAATTATGGAACATCACAACATCTCCTATCATACGTATGCCGACGACACACAACTCTATATCTCAGTGTCATCACACGACTATAGTCCCTTACTCTCACTGAGTAACTGTATTGATCAAATCAATGACTGGATGTGCCAGAATTTTCTCCAGCTAAATCCAGAAAAGACAGAGGTATTAATTTTTGGCCCTAGAAATGAAAGGGCAAAGATCAGCGCCCACCTTGGCTCTATGTCATTGACAGCTACAAATCAAGCCAGAAATCTTGGTGTTATTATTGACTCAGACCTGAACTTCAACAGCCATTTAAAGTTTATAACTAAATCTGCCTATTACCACCTGAAAAATATAGCTAGAATTAAGGGGCTTCTGTCTAAACAAGACATGGAAAAACTTATTCATGCATTCATTTTTAGTAGGTTGGATTATTGCAATGGCTTATTTACAGGCCTTAACAAAAAATCAATCAGACAGCTGCAGCTGATTCAGAACGCTGCCGCCAGAGTCCTTACAAACACCAGGAAACTGGACCATATTACACCGGTCATTAAATCGCTACACTGGCTTCCTGTGAGTCAAAGAATAGATTTTAAAATCTTACTGCTGGTCTACAAAGCCCTGAATGGTCTCGGACCAAAATACATGCTTGACCTACTGGTTCCCTACGAAGCATCCAGACCCCTTAGGTCATCTGGAACAGGTTTGTTGTGTGTTCCAAGAACAAGAACCAAGCAAGGTGAGGCAGCATTCAGTTATTATGCTCCTCACCTGTGGAACAAACTTCCCGTAGATCTGAGGTCTGCTCAAACTGTCAGCTCCTTTAAATCAGGGCTAAAAACACTGTTGTTTACTGAAGCATACTCTTAGATTAAATACTTACCTGCTGTATTCTACTGCCCATACTTTTTAACTACATACTGTTGATTTATGCCTTTTATTATTCTACTTCTTTTCTTATCCTGACTGTTCAATGTATTGAGCCTGTTTTTATTTTATGTTATTGTATTTTATTATTATCACTATTATTCTCAATTTCTATTTCCCTTTTTAATCAACTGTTTTTATTGTTTTAAATTGTGTCTTGTTGCTTTTAATGTCTCTGTAAAGCACTTTGAATTACCTTGTGTTGAATTGTGCTATACAAATAAACTTGCCTTGCCTTGCCTTGCCTTTTGTTACTGAGATATGACATTGAGTAATGGCCAGAGAAGTATTTTTGAAGAACATTATGATTTCACATGAGGCTGACCTTTGACCTTTCTGATATATCATTACTTCATCAGTATATCCTATTAGACCTCTGTGAAATTTTGTCATAGTTCATAAATTCTTGAGTTTTGGCCAAAATAATGTTTTGTGAGGTCACAGTGACCTTGGCCTTTGACCTTCGACCACCAAAATCTAATTAGTTCATTATTGAGTCCATATGTTTGTGCCAAATTTGAATAAATTCCTTGAAAGTGTTCTTGAGATATCATGTTGACAATAATGAGATGAGGATGGACAACCTGAAAGCATAATGCCTCCGGTAACAGCTATTGCCAGCACAGAGGCATAATAAGGGACTGTGATATACTCCGATCAAGAAATGAAAGTGAAAGCAAAAAGTATTGCATCATGCCTTGCTCACTCCTACTTGGTCAATAAAGATGATTCTGATTCTACTGTAAAAATCTGAATTAAGTACCATAAACCTAGTAGCCATCAGTGTCGACAGTACCACTGCACAGCAGAAACATTGCACTGTAGTTTGCTGTATTACCTCTGACCACTCAGACACCTCCCACTGGGGCCCGCAGCTCTGGCCAAGGCAGGCCTTCCTATTGGCTGGTTTGTGAAGGTCATGTGACAGACACAGTGAATCATAGACAGATGAGTCAAGACCAGGCGACAGCATCTTCCAGCAGCGCACAGTACGATACTGAACGCCTTCACCGCAGGTCCGAGAGCACTCACTCCAGCCACTGGTCTCCCATCTGAGAACAAAGTGACAAGAAGGTGAAGCTGGTAAAGTCTGACATTTAGTGGCAGAGTTTTAGGACTATGTGGTATGTGGAGGAAAACCATTACAGTCACATGTAGAGATTTCATTCCTACTTCTGCCTATGTTTTGAATTTTCTACCTTAGCATTCAATTCTTGTTTGATTCTGTCAGAGCATTTCAAAGCCACTATATGAAGAAACTTAGTAGTCTGTGGTATGTTGTTGCATTTAAACCTTTTATCTTAAGGCCCAGACACACCAAACTGACTTCAAAGAACTGGCGGCAACGAAAGCCAACTGTTGTGTTGTCACACGTTGCCATATCTCAGCCAAAAAGTTGCACATGCATGCAACGCGCAGACTATAGATGACTACTAACAAGCACATATGTTCTGCCCCTGCTTGTGAGAAAATAACTCTCCACACCAACAGGTGGCAATAGACTGTATTTCTGTTATTCAAAAAGGGAAACCAGAAGACATTAGCACAATCCAGTGTTGAAAGAACAGAGCATATTTACTGTGCACCAGTCAACAATAACACAAACCATCAGGAAATGTTTCTGCTAAAGAGCTCAATAGCTAGAAAAAAATAATCTTACATTATGTAACAACTTTGTGTTGGTCTCACTCCCTCTTGACTTTAGTTCTTTGTTTAATTTCCTCACTTCCAATTCTCTTCTTATGCGCTGAGCGACACTGCCAGTCAGCTTGATTTTATTCACCTATGGTCTCCGCCATCACTGTTGCCAACACCAGCACCAATGCCAATGCCAACGCCAATGCCAATTCAACATGCAAAACTGTCCAGAAAAGATCAATGGGGTCGACAATGGTGCAGGACACACTACGCTGAGTAGGGCAACAGACGCTCACCGACGGCCCAATACTCACAGACAGCCAACCATCGGCTTGGTGTCTGTGTCTTTTTTATTACTACAACTAAGGATTGCCAATGAAAAAATGCTAATTTAAATCCTACAACAATCCTTGCTGATTTAGCAAAAACATACTTGATAAAATTTGATAATGATATGATGAAAATTGTAATTTAGCTAAAACAGCTATGTTTAAGATCTTAGTAGAATTAAAGACACAGACAAACTGTACTTTTAATTCAGTAGATTAGTTTAACTTAACATATCCAGAGGGTATCATCTCACTTGAAATTAATTTGCTATTCCAATCTCTAACACAAGAAAATCACAATGGGTTTTATTCCAACAAACCTGTCAGTCAGTCAGACAGTCAGTCCGTCAGTTAGTTAGACAGTAAGTCAGTCAGGGCAGTACCTTGGAGGACATTCTTTCCCACTGCAGAACTCATGCGTAGGCTCAGGTCTGGTCAGAGAGTCACAGTAATTGTCATCAACTTCGCTACCATCATATCGGACACAAAGGGCATAGCTAGTGGTGATACCTGTAATACACACAGACACATAGTGTTAACAGTGAAAATACAGATTGCAGACTAAGGCTGGGTATCTTTTGAAAAATGATGACACCTGTATGAATACAAGTACTCTTAAAGTGATTCAAATACCAATAGAGCACTTCATTTGAAATATCCCTCTGCATTTTACTGTATGCATTTATTTCTATCAGATGCAATGGGCATGTTGTATCGCCATACTTTAAAACATTTTGGTGGCATTTGGCTGAACTGCCCACTCCATCAAATACAACCTGGTCGACTTTATCACACCACAGACTATTTGGGTTGCAATCATGCAGAAGTGGACCAATCTACCACAGAAAAAGGTCTATACAATCAGCACAGTTTCAAGGTGGACTACCCAACATTAGTGTCACCAATTCAGTCACTAATCAAGTGTCTCCCCCTCTGTTCCTGAGATATATGATGTTGTTACTGAGATATATGATGCTAAGTATTAGCATATGAACTCCTCAGTTATGGCCAAAAACATGTTTTGTGAGGCTACAGTGACCTTGACCCGTCACTTTCAACCACCAAATTCTAATCAGTTTATTCTTCAGTGCAAGTGGACATTTGTGCCAAATTTGAAGATATTCCCTCAAGATGTTTTGGAGATATTGCGCTAATGAGACTGGGACGGACGGATGGATGGACAACCTGAAAACATAATGCTTGGAAATAAAATAAATGTGGGTATTGTCATATTGATGTACTTACATGTTGTGAGTGTGTTTACCTGTTGTACAGGTTGAGCTGCAGGGAGCATAAGCTGAAACCTTCCAGCGATACATGTCTGCCAGACTAATATCTGGCTCAGGACCCACATCAAAGTCATTACTAGGGAGAGACAGAGACAGACAGGCAGGCATATTTTTGAAATCTGATAGTTTCCTGTTCATTTCATAACAACCCAGTAATGAAACAATTATTACAATGCCAGACGGAAAAGAATGTAAAATAAGTCATATTAAGAAAATGAGAGAAATGACAAGAACTGCAGGCTAAATATTGTGTGGATACAAGATCACAGGTATGGTATAACTGTAATGAGTTACATCTTATAGCATGCCAGTGCTCTTCAGGCAAATACTGTATCTCTTCCACAGCTGTTGCTTCATACCTGTCTGTGTTGGCTGCCTGGACTGCAGGCTCCTCTTGCAGCTCTACCAAGATGGCAGTGTGTGTGTGTGAGTGTGTGCCAGTTTCTGTTTCTCTGTGCGTGATGGAGTGTGTGTCAGTAACCGTGAGCAAGTCTGAGTGTATTTCCAGCTGTGTGTGTGTGTGTATTTCTGTGTCTGTGGCAGACAGCGTTTGCACATGTGTTTCTACTGCTGCATGTGGATCAGTGAGTGTGTGCTCAACAGAGTGTGTGAAGGAGTGTGTGTTAGATTGTGTCTGGTTGTGATGTAAGTCCTCCAGTAGCAGGTAGGAGGCATCTTCTGGCAGGGCTGCAGTATGAACACTCTGACTACCTGTGAGCAGATACAAACAAATGAAAACATCCTAATATGAACTGATGCATACTAGTGAGAGAGATTATTCCAAAAATAATTAAGGCTATTATTTGAGAGATAAGACATTAAGCCAAAGTCAAGGCCAAGCTACAGAACAGCACACTGGAGTTAATAGGGCCTGGTGAGTTTGTATGTTTTTTTTTTATTTTTTTTAATGACTTTCTTTATTGGAAGCATTTCCACAGGTAACAACATACCAGTACAACATGACAGAAGACTTCCATCCAAACATTTTTCCCCATTTTTTTTCCCTCCCACAATCCCAACCCACTCAAAGATGAACAGTTCTGAGTCCAATGACTAATAACCATTACAGAGTACATACAAGTGCATGAGTAAGGGAGATAAAGTAGACAAACAAATGAAATTAAAAAAAAACAAAAAAAAAACAAGAACAAACAAACAGACAAACCACAATAATAAATAAAATAAACAAAATTCAAATAAATAAGGGGGGCTCAGTCGTCACAATCAGGCAGAGATGTTAAAGATTCAATATAATTTAAGAGAGGTTTCCAAGTCTTTTCAAAATGGCCTAAGGAACCATTGAGGGAAAATCTAAGCTTTTCAAGTTTAATGGACAGTAGCACTTCCTTCACCCATCTACTATGAGATGGAGGTTGAGGGTGTTTCCAATTAAGAAGTATGAGTCGCCTGGCCAATATGGTGGCAAAGGGAAGAACAGTACGCAAAACTTTAGAGGCAAGAGGCTGCAAGGGGGAACCAAATAAGGCCAAGAGGGGATCAGGAGATATAGAAGTGTTATATGCTGTGCTTAGAGTATTAAAGATTTCAGACCAAAATGAGGCAAGCTTGGGACAGAACCAAAACATATGGGAATGGTCGGCTGGAGATTGTTTGCACCTATTACATGAATCAGTTACATTGGGATAAATCCGAGATAGCCTCAATTTGGTGTAATGAGCTTTGTGTACAACTTTACACTGCATGAGGCCGTGCCTCGCACAGATTGAAGAGGAATGAACTAACCGTAAAACTTGTTGCCAATAATCATTGGGCAGTGTGGTCCCAAGCTCTTGCTTCCAGGACTCCTTAGGACCAGATGCTGGGGTGTCAATAGTAGAATTAATGAGGCTGTAAATGTTAGAAATAAGCCGCTTTTGATTAGGATCAAGAGCCAGTAAAGAGTCAACCAAAGTTTCAGGGGGGCGGCTGGGGAATTTGGGGTTCTGATTCTGAATAAAATGCCTTGCCTGGAAAAAACGAAAAAGGTGCGATTTAGGCAGGTCAAATTTTGTTGAGAGCTCAGAAAAGGACATAAAGGTCCCTTGGTTGTAAAGGTCTCTAAATTTAGTTATCCCTTTGTCAAACCAAGTCCTAAAAGCCAAATCGGTGACGGAGGGCAGAAATAGGTGATTGTTTACAATGGGGGAAAGATCTGAGGCTCTATGGAGGCCTAGGCTTTTCCTAAATTGTATCCAGATTCTAAAGGAGTTAACTACTACTGGGTTTGAGGTAAAATTGGAGGCAGTCAGAGGGAGTTGGGAGCAAACCAGGGAGTGAAGGGAAAGCTTAGAGGAAGCAAGTTCCATATCTACCCAAGCGGGGCGCTCTTCATCTGCTGTGTTGGTAATCCAATATAAGAGTTTATTAACATTACAGGACCAGTAATAGTGTATGAAATTAGGCAACGCTAAGCCACCTAGAGTCTTTGGGAGCTGCAGGACAGATCTTCTAATACGTGGATTTTTATTGCCCCAGAGGAAGGAGCTTATTAATTGATCGAGCGATCTAAAAAAGGACTTTTTAATAAAGATGGGGATATGTGAAAATAGATATAAAAATTTGGGTAAAACAACCATTTTAACTAAACTAGCACGACCTACTAAGGATAGAGGGAGACCAGACCATCTGTCAAAGTCTAGTTTGCATCTCTCAAGGAGAGGAGCAAAATTTTTGGAGAAAAGTTGATTGATTGAGTTAGTTACATGTACCCCCAAGTATTTAAATCAATCAGTGGCATATTTGAAGGGGAAAAGATTTGGGGGTAAATTCCTGGCCAGATAGTTGAGGGGGAGGAGTTCGCTCTTATGGAGGTTAAGCTTATAACCTGAATAGGACCGAAATTTATCTAAAATATCTAGAACCACGGGGAGAGAGGCAGCTGGATTAGACATGTACAAAAGAAGGTCATCGGCATACAAAGATAATTTGTGGACTGTACCGGCTCTGGTGATGCCCTCAAACCCACCCTCCTGACACAGCCAGATGGCTAGAGGTTCAATAGCTATGGCAAATAGGAGGGGGGAAAGAGGGCAACCTTGTCTAGTTCCACGAAAGAGGGGAAATGGGGCGGACTGGAGACCATTTGTATGGACAGAGGCTATTGGGTTGGCGTAAAGCAATCTGATCCAAGATATAAATTCTGGGGGGAAGCCAAATTTCTGCAAAACAAAAAAAAGAAAGGTCCACTCCACCCTGTCGAAGGCCTTTTCCGCGTCAAGTGAGATAATCACTTCCGGGGTAGAAGAACTGGGAACACTAATGATATTTAAGAGCCTCCTTGTGTTATGAAATGAGTGCCTTCCAAGCATGAAACCTGTTTGGTCAGTAGATATTATATTTGATAGGACTTGTTGTAGGCGTTGAGCTAAGATTTTGGAAAGGATCTTTAGGTCAACATTTAAAAGAGAAATGGGCCTGTAGCTACCGCACAAAAGAGGGTCTTTATCACACTTAAGCAGCAGAGAAATAGAGGCCTCCGACAGGGTGGAAGGTAGGCGACCCTCAGCAAAGGATTCGTTATACATTCTTTGGAGGGCTGGAGCGATGGTAGCAGAAAACAGTTTAAAGAATTCAACAGTGAACCCATCCGGGCCTGGGGTTTTACCATTCTGAAGTGACATAATAGCCTCCTGTACTTCCCTGGTAGAAATCGGATTTCCCAACTCCCTACACAAATCCTCATCTATTTTAGGAAAAACAATCCTATCCAGAGGGTTGTCCCCATCCCAAACATCTGCAGGGCATTGAGAAGAGTAAAGGTTAGAATAGAAAGGGCAAAATATCTTATTAATCTTAATAGGGTCTGAGGTGACTTCACCTGATGCAGATTTGATCCTAGGGATCAGTCTAGATAGTGCAGCTGCACGTGCCTGATGCGCTAATAATCTTCCTGCTTTGTCTCCAGTCTCAAAGAAACGTTGTTTAGCGAGGAATAACTGCTTCTGTGTTTTATTAGTGGATAATAAATCAAATTTAGACTTAAGCTGAAGGCGTTCTTTATAAAGAGCAGGGGTTGGAGCTGTAGCATGCAGGTTGTCAATTTTGAATATCTCCTTAGTGAGTGTCTCTGACTCCACCCTTTCTGCCTTCTTTAGGGATGAAACATATGAAATAATTTGCCCACGCATAAACCCCTTAAAGGTTTCCCACAGTGTGCATCTAGAAATCTCAGGGGAATCATTAATATCAAAGAACAAGGAGATCTGCGTTTGAAGGAAGTCTTTAAATGAAGCTTGAGCTAGCAAAGAAGAGTTAAGTCTCCACTGTCTGGAGGGGGGGACCCGTCTAGGAAAGTTAATATCCACAGATACAGGCGCATGGTCTGAGATAACAATGCTATGGTATTCACACGAGTGGACCTCTGATAGAAAATAATTATCTAAAAGAAAAAAATCTATTCGCGAATATGAATGATGGACATGTGAAAAAAAGGAAAAAGCTTTGTCTGAATGGGATTTGGCTCTCCATGGGTCAAATAAACCTAAACTGGTCCTATATGTGTCAAGGACTTTAGCTGACTTGGACAGCACCTGAGGATTAGAGGAGGATCTGTCTAGGGAGGGGTTTTGAATCAAATTGAAGTCGCCACCAATTATTAAGTAATGGTCATCAACTTTAGGAAGGGAGGAAAAAAAGTTTGAAATAAATGTATCATCATCCCATGTAGGTGCATAAACACAGGCCATTACCACAGGCATGCCACATAGACTACCAGAAATAATTACAAATCGACCATTAGGGTCTTCAATGGAGTTTGACAACTTAAACGGAACATTTTTATGTATGAGGATGAGTTTGTATGTTTGAATAGATCATACTGTCTTTCCATTCACTTTATTCCTGTCCTATCCAATCCCTCTTTGTGCAGGACTTCACATACTGAGGCCTATCCCACACCAGTTAGTCATGACACTGACTCATGATACTGCAATACCCCAAAAACGAAGTCAAAGTGTGAGAAGTATTTTGAAAAAAAAATCAGTTGTTCAGTTCTGCTTATTCTTTAGTCAAAGTTGATGGTGTCAAATTTAAAGAAATTCTCTTAAGGTGTTTTTGCTCATGAGAATGACAAACATGTAAAGTCACATTGACCTTGACATTTGAACACGAAAATCTAATCAATTCATCCTCGAATCCAGGTAAATGATAGTGACAAATTTACTTGACATATCACGTTCACAAGAATGACACAGACAAGGTCACAGTGACCATGACCCTTGCCTTTTTGAGATATTGCATTCACAAGAATCGGACAGACAGACGTATGGATGGACAGATATACATAGGTATGTAAGGATGGAAGGACATACAACTCAAACACATAATGCCACGGCTGTGGCCGGCTCAGAGGCATAAAAAATTTCACTATCATTACATTTCCCTGTGTATCGTAGCATAAGATTTCAAGTATAAAAACCAGAAGACAATGTAGGGCCGGTATCAATGTAGGGCTGACTGATATGAAGAAAATCAAAGATGACAATATTTTTGACCAAATACTGCGATTTTATCAATATTTCTGCAAATACGGTTGATTGGTGCTTTCACAAAATATTTATACAATGGTTTTTGATGAATAATCCTCAGTACTCTGGATATAATGACTAAGTGGGTAAAGGCAAATAACAGACCAGTGTGTTAAGTTCAGAAAATTACATCACTTTACCATAATGCAGCCTTTAAAACCAGCAAAAGACAAGATATTACCAAATCCAAAATCTAGGATAATATGCGGTCTCATATCACAATATCAATATAATATCTGGCAGCCCTCGGCCCATGTATTATTTTCTTTGAGGTATTGAAACACAAAATATAGACAGAATCTTAATTTGTCTTCCCTACCTGGGAAAGGGAGCACTACAGTGTTGTCATCAGCAGTGGATGGCTCATCAATTGAGTTGGAGGAACTTCCTTAATGAACAGAAAAACAAAATATAGCGGTAAATATAGAGTACATGTGTAAAATTGCGTGCCACGAAAAACTACTGGTGGTAGTGGCCGGTAGGCAAGATATATCTTGCTCTGGAAATGTTGGACAGATTGACAAACTGACAATACCATCCTTAGGTCACACTGCCAACAAACAAAAATGCCTGGTGCATATAATTACACCAATAAATGATATGAAACAGAAACAATCTCATTACTGATACTTTACTACTTTATTTTATTGTTTCTCAGATGTCAAATTAATAGATAAACTATCACTGCACTGCTGGCTATTGGCAGCTCCTATGCACAAATGTGTTATCAATTTTAAAACGTAAAAAGCTCAATTGTTAGAAAAGAAATCACTCTCTGACTCACGGTAGCCAGATGGTACTGGAGGTCCCTGCTCCTCCACATCATTATGATCAAATACATGACTGGTGACATCAGCCGCTCTGTAGACCAACATGGCAGCTGGTGGTGGAGGGCTGGGTGTCCTGATCTCCCACACTACTTCCTCCTCCTCTTTGTCTTCTTTCAGCTGGACATCTGATTGGTCATCAGCTCCCTGATGGGTGTTGTAGTGATGGACAGATGTCTCGCTCCCTCTGCTATGATTGGTCGCTCTAAGTTGATGCCCTCTGACATCCTGGTTTACGTTGTTATAGGTGAGGTTAAGACGGAGGTGGGAGGGGCCTGTGGTGATGCCTTCTGCAGCAGTGATGTCATGAGATGTGTGAGGGATGGTGTACTCATAGGTGATGTGGGGCAGCTTCCCATTTAGGTTATAGTACTTCATGTCCAAAGAGAAAATCACAGATTAACTACCTCATACCGAATTTCACTCATTCCTTTACTATTGTAAAATGAAACACACATATACCTGTGTGTGTGCGTGTATGTGTGTGTGTGTGTGTGTGTGTGTGTGTGTGTGTGTGTGTGTGTGTGTGTGTGTCTGTACTACCATAACATTCAGGCCCTGAAGTGTTGGTCCCTGGGCAATGATATACTCCAGCCCATCAGAGAATACATTGCTTGGACGTCGGTATTTAAACACTGTTCCTGCCACATGGAAGTTTTGAGGATTGTCAAACACAGTGTTTCCATTGAAGAAGAAATGACCAGCTTCATCTGATAGGGCTAGATAGGAAGGGAAACATCAGGCGGTGGGACTAAGACAGTGATATTCAAAACTGGATCAGAACCCCAAAAAACCCATAGTCAAAAGATTAGTCATTTTCAACATGGTGGTACTAAAAATAAAGGGTAACACTTTACTTGAAGGTATCTACATAAGATTGGCATTACACCATTATAACTATGACATGACACAGTCATGAACCTATCATGAACATTGTGAACATGTCATGAACTTTATGACTGCTGTTGTTAAGTGTCATTCGGTTTTTGTAATGACAAGTTGACATTGTTTGGGTTGTCTTGATTATGACAACTTGACAATAATCACAGTGACATTACCAGAAGTTGTCTTTGTCATGACAAGTTGACATTAAATTTGTCTGGGATGTCCTTATAATGACAACTTAACATTAACCAGGATGACATTACCAGAAGATGTCTTTCTGTTAATGTCAAGTTGTCATTATAAGGACATCCCAGGACATCCCAAACAAATTTAATGTCAACTATGACATGTACATGATGTTTATGGCAAGTTTATGACAGTGTCATGTCACCCTTATGTAGATACCTTCAAGTAAAGTGTTACCAAATAAAGCTACTGGTTCTTGTTTTCAAATCAAAACAATCTATATGCAGTTGGCACAATTAAAAATTCAGACCATGCGTAGCCTTTCTTATGGATATATTAAAGCACATATAACTTTATAACAAAACCCATCCTAGATCAACTGTTAAAGTGGGTTTTGCTTTAATTGCTGGTTGAAATCTGATGATTTCGTACTCAGTTTATTGACCTTAAACAAGTTGTAGGTTCTCACCCAGAATGTTCTCAGTCTTGTGTCTCTCTATGATCTGAATGTCTGAGGCTCCAGCTGGGATGTTGGTAATGAACACATAGCCTGATGAAAAAAAACAAACACCTACATCAAACACTAATCATCAGGGAACAGTGCCACAAAACTGCGTGCAAAACAGAACAAAACATAGACATCAACACGGCCAATTAGCCTCCTAAGTTCAGATACAAAAATATCATGCAAAGTTCTTGCAAGAAGATTAGAAGGCCAGCTTCCTCAGGTGGTGGGAGGGGATCAAAATGAATTTATCCAAGGTAGACAGGGGTTTCACAATGTCAGGCGACTACTTAATATTTTACACAGTCAAAGAGCAGCGAAAGGCACAGCCTTGCTTTCACTCGATGCGGAGAAGGCTTTCGACCGTGTCAAGTGGCTTTATCTGTTCAAAGTGCTTATCCCCTTTGGCTTTGGAAATAGATTTTATAAATGGGTTAGATCACTTTGTACAGGGCTTACTGCAGAAGTCTTAACCAACAATGTGGTCTCTAAACATTTCAATATCTCTAGAAGTTGCCTACAAGGAAGCCCTCTTTCCCCATTACTATTTATTCTCGCAAGAGAACCACTTGCTTAGGATGAGAACAGATATTTGTGGAATTTGGGAAGGTCATTTGGAACATAAAATAGCGCTTTTGCAGAGGATGTAATTTTATTCCTAAAAAATTAAATAGTTCCATTCCAGTACTTACAGATCTCATTGAAACCTTTGGGAAAATATCTGGATACAAAATTAATTACTAATCTTCTATAATGTTACTTAATGAATCAGATAGGATAAATGGCAATGTCCATGTCTCTCCTTTTAACTCTACAGATAATTCACATAATAATAATAATAATAATAATAATCACATATTTGGATATAAAAACTGTCCCTGAGGTGAACAAGATTTCTCTATGACCCATTGCTGGAAACTAAGACCTCATCTCTAGAACGCTGGACATCATTACCAATATCAATGTTTGGCAGGATAAATACCCTAAAAATGAACATCCTTCCTAAAAACCTTTATTTATTCCAAAATATAGATACAATAGAAACCTTTATTGTCATTGTATGGTTGATACAACGAAATTGGAGAAGCAAATCCGTATGGTGCGAAAACAAATGCAACAGTCAATCCTCCAACCACTGTCATCACTCATACAACATAAACACAAAAGGCTACCAAAGACAGCATAAGCAGCAATCAATCCTCCATCCACTCCCCTCACTCATACAAAATAAAACACAAAGGCTACCAGAAGACATCATCCAACATCTTAGATGCACATATCAAAAAACATTAAAAAACAAGTCCATATAGGGCAATCACGGCCTGCCTGTTATTGAAGTGCAAGTGCTAGTGCTAGTGTGCAAAACAGCAGTGCAAAACGAGCGCAAAGTGTAAGTAATGAGTCCAGTGTAGTGTGCAGAGTCCTTGCTGTTGAGAGTTCAGTACAGTGATGGCCTGTGGGAAAAAAACTGTTTCTGAATCTGGATTTGTGTGTTTGGATGGATCTGTAGCTTCTGCCTGATGGCTGCAGCTGAAACAGGTAATGTCCAAGGTGTGTGGAGTCTTTTTTAATCTTTAAGGCTCTCTTGACGAAGCGAGAGGTGGCTATGCTGCTGAGGGACGGCAGTGAGCAGCCGATGATTTTTTCCGCTGTGTGGGTCACTCTCTGCAGAGATTTTTCTCTGCTGCTGTGCTGCCTGTGTATCACACTGTTATGTTGTATGTGAGAATGCTTTCAGTGGCTGAACGGCAAGTATATCCCCCTACCCCCTCCCTCTTCCTTGTTTACTAGAACTAGAAAATTGTTTACCAACTTTATCTGGCAAAATAAATGTCCAAGATTACATCTGTCTTTAATATATCTACCATATTATCGTGTGTGTGATAACAGCAAATAATCAATCCTAGAATAGGAGTTATGAGCGTTGGAATAAAACGTGTATTCGCAGGCAGATGGGTTTACTATACGCCAGATGTCAGACACTGCCAGAGAGGTTTGAAACTCTTTCAGTCCTGCTGATAGTGAGGCATCTGAAGGCAGAGGGCGGCCTGATCTGTCCACCAAGGGGTCATTAACAAGATTAAGATCTGCTCCCATTAGTATTGGATCTGACGAAAATTGAGACAAAACCAAGTTCAGCTTGGATAAAAATTCAGCTTGACCTATATTCGGAGCGTAAGCATTGACTAATGTGCATTTTACATTTTGTAAATTGTAAAAATGTAAATTTTACATGTAATAACCTGAGATGATAACAAATCTACCTTCCTTACCGGTGACTATTTGGGAGAGTTTGAATGACACCCACTTTGATATTAGAATGCAAACACCCCTAGAGGCTCCAGAACCTGGTGCCGAGTAGATCTGGCCAACCCATCTCTGTCTCAGTTTCACACACTCAGCATCCTTCAAATGAGTCTCCTGCAACATTGCTACATCACATTCTAGGGATTTCAGATGTGTAATGATCTTATATCTCTTTGTTTTATTAGAAATCCCCCTAACATTCCAACTTATCAACCTTAAAGTAGACATAACTTCTTGCTAACAAAGTTTACACACATTAGGGTTTGTATGTCCGTGTGTGCGTGCGTGTGCGCGCGCGCGCGCGTGTGTGTGTGAGCGAGCGCATGAGCGCGTGTGTGTGTGTATGTGTGAGCGGATATATAGATGTGCGTAATGCGCGTAATGTATGAAAAAAAAATGGCACTGCAACCATGATAGCGGGTAGGAAGGGGGAAAAAAAGAGAGAACACAGCAAACAACCACAAAAAAAAGACCATCACAATGGGTGGTTATCCCACAAATAACACAGGGACAAAATATCTGTCCCTCGTTCATGAACCAAAGATGTGCGTATCAGTCTAGCATTCCAGACCTTTCTTACAATTTAAATGTCATGTTTAACCCATAATAATAACAACCCACGGTAGGCTGGATAAATAAAGATGCAACAGAGTTCACTTATTTAAACAAAAGAGTGTCATTATGTTGCTTGATGGTTCACTAACCTGTCTTGGTCCCGTCTCTTAGCCAAAGGCCGATGGGACCCGTTTACGCAGATCTTGACGCGCTTCCTCGGGGGTTTTGTAGATTAATTTCTCTCCTTGCAGCGTTACCAGCAGTCTGGAAGGATAAAGCATCCCGAAGCAAATATTTGCATCTCTGAGGGCTTTTTTCACATCCGTGTAAGCGGCGCGTTGTTGTTGTATCTCCACTGGAAGGTCTTGAAATACGTGGAAAGGTTTCCCGTGCCACTTCAAAGCTTTTTTCTCCTTCGCTGCTGTCAGGATGCGCTGTCTATCACTCCACTTGAGCATGCGGACAATGTACGGCCTCGGTGGATCATCAGGTCCCGGTCTCGGGCGTAGTGCCCTGTGTTGCCGTTCCACCTCTGGCACCTTTCCGGATTCCGAGTTCAGATCTAATTTATATTTTAGCATCTCTCCCTGCTCAGTACCTGGATTGGATGACTCAAACAGCCCCTCTTTTAGAACAACGAACACCAGATTGTTCCTTTTGCTCTGAGATTCCAAATATGTCATTTTAGATTTCAGCAGGTGAATTTCTTTGTTTAAGTCATGGGCCGTCTTAGCGTACTCAGATTTAAAGTCCTCCAGGTTACTGATGCGCTGTTCGGCATTTGCCACTCTGTTCCTCATTGCGCGCAGATCTTTTTTCATGCTATTAATGCTTTTGCTCAGTGCGTCGAACTTTTGCTCGACAGATTCCTTCAGTTCTGCAGATTGTTTCAATAGTTCTTGGGCCCAACCTGGAGGCATTTCTTCCGCCATACTCTTTAAGGTTTGGCGTTCAACACTTTCTTTCGCTGTTTGTCTTGTCCTCCGGTACCACTTATTCTCACTTTCGTATAGTCGTTGTTAGTGTAGAAAAGCGCTTCTTTTGCTGCAAAGACTCTTGTTGTATATTATCCGATGGGTTAATTGTTAAATGTTAGGTCTGTGATAAGAACGCCAGCACCTTCAGCGCGCCATCTTGTCACGTCACCGTACGATATTTACTTTAGATATTGGTCCCTAGATTATGTTCACAGAGTTTCATGCAGGTCGGTCAAACTTCCTAGGAAGAGATTGATTTTAAGTGTTCTTCAAAAAAATTCAAAATGGCGGAAAATCTATATTACCAGAAGTTAAGGGTCCTTGAGGCAAATTTGTTGCTCATGAGGAGAGGCGTCTCTGTGCAAACTGTCATGTCTCTAGGGCATCAGATATGCCCATTCAAAGTTTGCAATTTCAATCGGTTGCTATGGCGCCCCCCTTTGGCCAATTGATGTATATTGCTTCATTCGCATCCTCTCATGACCCTCTACCACTGTGCCAAATTTCACATGGATTGACCAAGTCAGTCAGGAGAAAAATGTGGAACAGACACACAGACAGACACACCCACAGAGTTTTTGTCATTATAAAGTAAGATTTTTATTTTTATTTGTTTTTGCTTTATTTTTTATTTAATTTTATTTATTTGTTTATTTATTTATTTTTGTTGTTGTTTTGGCACATTTTTCCTGTGCTTGTTTGGTGAGGGTAAGAGGGGATGGGAGGGTGAACAGGGAGAAAAAGTTTGCTTTGTTGCACGTCATCGTGATTCGCTGTTTCATCTGCTGTAATTTGCAAACAGAAACTAATAAATACATTTTAAAAAAACTGGCTAAAATGTCCCAAGCACATGTTTTTGTTGGGACAAAACCAAAAATCTAAGATCAACAATATGATTCGCATCAGTTCCATCTCAGCTTCTCCAGGGTCAGTTCACCCATACCCCTTTTTCACAGTCATGGGTTGGCTTGGCTTGGTTTGGTTTGGTTTGGGCCATCAGCCCAGAGCGACAGGGATTTGCATTTCCATTACAACAGGGCTACCCTTTTGAAGGTGTGTCTTTAACTGATGACAGCTTGTCTTGAGTGGTGACAATTAAAAGCAGATCTACGGCTTAAGCCCCCTGTTATTTTAGCTGCCTTTTTTCCACAGCAGGGCAGGTAAGAGAAGTCTATCTGTTGGAGGTGAGCTGTTTGCAGAGGTGCAGTAAGAGCCTGCTGTCTGCAGGTCTTCATCTAACATCTCACTGTGGCCGTTTCTGGTTTTGCTCTTCCTCACTGCCGTATTATTAGACTTTCCTTTATTGAACAAAGGCTGCTAGCAAACTTCTGTTAATTTAGTGATAAACACATTTTCCTATAGATTCTTCACAATAAAAGTCCCCCATTATTTTGCTGTGTAAAACTTTTTATTGTGAAACTGCACAATAAGTATGGAAAGGTTGAGTTTTTGAGCAGCAACTTCACACAACTTGTAATACGGCTGATAGAGAACATGAAACAGTAAAATAAAGCAGATATCTAAAGACACAGGAGAGAAACTAAACTCCAAACCACAGAGATTCAGTTAGAAGCTACAAAAGTAATGAGAGCTGCACACACAGAGACTCTCTCTGGTCGTCTGCTGACAGAATGAGTAGAGTCTCACAACAGACATGGCTTGTTTGAGAGGGAAAAGGGGGGTTGTCAGGGGTTGGATGTGGTCCACGAGACGTCACCGCTATCTGCTTGAGGGTGTGCAGCCCTGCTTTTGCATCAACTCCGGAGAAGGTCCATCTTTAGTGCAGCTTGGCGTGGCGCAGTGCATATTAACCCACCGCAGGGACTTTTATCATTTACCCTGAATTTTGAAAAACCTCAGCACGTTTCCACCGAAATTACCCGGGGAAAAAACTTTCCCTCAACCCCAAACTTTCCCTGAAAAAAGTACCTAGTAGGGGGGTAGGACTTTTCAGAATCCCCGGAATTCTTGAGGGACGGGGCACTTCCGCACATAATAATGGTATTAGATCTTTTATCGATACTTTTACACATTCAGGTTTAATTCATTATCATCCTGCAGCCTATCCTCTGCTCTCTGCCAGCACTGAATCCCTCCACATACACACACATACACTCACACACACTACACTCTGTAAGTGAAATTAAACCTTAGCGAGTAAGAAGCCAATCATTTATCGATACATGTGTTCAGCAAGCATGAACATGTAAACATGCAGACAGCAATATTCAATTCGCCTCTCAGTCTCTCATCCACCGACATTAACGTTATGTCTTACACAAGGAAAGCACACTAGTTCAGCTGATAGCGAATTCTTACTAAGTTAAAATGACAGCTGTCTGTATGTAGACTAACTTAGTTTGACACATATCTTAGAATACTTTTAAACTTAGCTGCTGGCTGAGACAAACAGCTCATCCTCACTCTACCAGCACTAATGTTACCATGTTACCAGCCAACAAGCTGGCGGAGCTAAATGTAGGGCACACGCCAAGTCATCTACATCATCAGCCTGATTTGAATAGATTTTCTGGAACTTTGAGGTGCAGTGGAAACGCAAATTACCAGGAATTATTTTACCCAAGTAAATCAATTCCTGGAAATAAAAGTTCCTGGAAATGTTGGTGGAAAAGGGGCTAATACAGCCAAAAGTGACAGTGGAAAAAATCTCTTATTAGATGCATTGTAATTCTCTCCTAAAAGACTAAGGGCCCTATTTAGATGGTCTGGTGGACGGTGGAGGGCGCATAATCCATGTCACAAGTGTCATTGCTATTTAGATGCAGAGGCAGTTGTCATTTTCACGCCCTGCGCCCTCTTCGTCTAACTAGCAAATGAACTTGTGCTTCTCTGGGTGTGTTGGTCTAAAAATGAGGAGTGGTCAGGCGCAGTCATGGTGTGTTGCTAGTTAGATGACGTAAAAAGCAAATGCGCCAGTGACCAACAAAAACCTGGTCTAAAGTCAACAGCGCAGTATTTCGCTGTTAAACAAATTAGAAATATGCGTCTCTAGCCGGTGCACAATGCGCGTGCACTCTGCTCAGACACACATGGAGCAGCCACACATATGCAAAAGATAAATAAAAATATGATTACAATGTGAAAGGTTATTATTGTGCACATTAAAATATTTATCAGAAACACGTCTTAATGGTCAGTCATTACTCAGAATGCTCTCAGGATGCTGGAGAGGAAGCTGGGCTCTCTAACCTCCCGGGTTAAAATAAAATAAATTGAATAATTTACAATTTGTTGACAGCGTTTCTCTCGTGCACATGCACTCTCTCTTTCTCTCTCGCAGTCTCACGCTGTTTCTTTTCTTTTGGCTTTTCTAAGATGATAGATGCTGAATATATACTCCCTATCTGATGCTGTGGCTGTTTGTGGCTGGCTGAGAGGCAGTGGCGCAAAAAGTGGGTATGCACTATATGCGGCGCATAGGGGCGCCGCGCTAGAGGGGGCGCCAAAGCGCTGAGGGGAAAATTATTTCCAGTCTGCATTTTCTGTATTTAACAGCTGTTTGTGCATGTGTAAATGATATGATCAATAACAGAGGCACGTCACTGATTAGGCGCCCCTCCGCTCCTTCACCTCGAAAGTCTCGGATGTCCGAAAACACTCTATTTACTAATTGGATTATAACTCGGCAGTGGCGTGTGATAGAGACTTACGGCAAAAAGATCTGGAAAGTTGACGACTGCGCTGTTTCAAAGAGGGGTCCGACATGATCGTAGCCCTTTCAGATTCTTTGTAATCCAGCCTTGAAGTTCAGTGACTTTTTGGAGTCTTGGCCTTTAAATCCGTCATAATACTGAACATTTTTTATCGTGATCTGTGGATTTACTCTATTCACTGAACTACTGAGGCACCTGAAGTAAGAATAGAAGAGTGTATAATAATAATAAAATAATAATGTGTAGATTCTTATTTGTGCATTTAGATTGCAGGCGGACCTAAAGGGAGAAAAAAGGGCTTAGACCTCTGAGGGTTTTTAACTAGATGGTGAATCATAAAACAGATAAATTATAGAACTTGGGAGTGATACACTTGAGTTTAAATGTCTTCACTCGGATATAACACTACAGTGCTGTTGTGATGTATCTGATAAGTCTGATCAGATGCAGCATCCAATCAGTAACTGATATCCAATAAGGATATCATTTAAAATAAAAAAAAAAATCATGTTTTTTATATGTGGTTTGACTGCTGTATTTTTGAAACCTCCTTAAAGCCACAGTGTGTAGGAATTTCTCCCATCTAACGTTGAAATCATATATTGCATTCAAACAGATGGCGCACTCTAGCACCTCACTGTTTCAAACACGTATTGTAACAACGATAGCCGCTGTGTACCAAAAAGCTATGATAACACTGATGAAACCATGTCATCCGATACTACATGGAGTATTCATTCAGGCTCCTACACAGACACACGCGACGCGAGTTGACAAACCCCCTCCTCACCATGCTGGCTGTGTTTACAATGTAGGACTGTTGGGGCGGGTGTAAATTGAAACAGCTGATAGTGGGCAGCTGCACTACTGCGGCATAAGAGAGTCCCACTCTTTGAGCATAATGCAGGATCATGTATTATGCAGCATCACGGGAGACGGAATCCTCGTTGCCAAAAAAGTGCAAAAGGGAATCAAAAAGGCAGCGTGACCGGCGAATTAAAAAAACAAGGGTCAGCATTGGGGTTGCCTTTCCCAGGTGGAGAGAGCTGCTGAAGGAGAAAGATAATACAATCACAGGCCAGCGCTAACGGCGGCTAATGGCTAATCGCGGCTAACGGCTAACAGCGGCTAACGGCGGCGCAGTGATGGAAGGAGAGGGATGAGACTGTTAGCGACTGGCCGCTAACACGGGCTAACAGCCAACAGCAGCGCCGGCCTGTGATTGTATACCATCCTCGCTCAGCAGCTCTCTCTACCTGGGAAAGGCTAACCCGATGTGGGCCTTCTTTCTGTTCCTACTAATTCGCCGGTCACGCTGCCTTTTCTATTCCCTTTTGCGCTTTCTTGGCGACAAGGATTCCGTCTCCCATGATGCTGCATATGCCTGATCCTGCATTATGCTCAAAGAGTGGGACTTTGTTTCAAATTTGCCAGGGTAGTAGCGAAGCACCTCTTGCTCCTCTCCTTCGGCTCCTCAGTCACGCAGCTGGCCTGGCTCTCAACGAAAACGCCGAAGGCGGTGCTGTATGTCCCTTGCTGGCGGGTGTATTCTCAAGATGGCGAACCGTAATGGAACCCCCCAGACGACTGTACAAACAAATCCTAAATTTTCCTTTTACGAGAATAAATCAGATTATTGGTGGAGGTAATAGTACACCAGTGATGACATATTTATGAATGCAGATATCAATTTTTGCCAATAAACAACTGAAAATGTTACACAATGTCCCTTTAACACAAAGTTGACGTTGTTCAGGTGTGAGGATGGAGAGAAAGAAGAGAAGAAGACAGAAAAAGAATCAGGACAGACAGGGGAAGGCGACAGGTTGGTCTAATAATAGGTAGAAGTGTAGGAACAGCCACTTGATACCAAGTGATTAATTTCTAAATATTATTTATATTGAAAAATTGCATTAGTAAGATGTGTAATTTATTCAAAGCTATTAAATAATGCTTGTTTGACCATATAACTTAGCAGAGAAGAACACAGGCAAGGGGTGGAGACAGACATGAGGTCAGTGATGGCAGACCAGTGATGACATCAGGTAGGAATAATTAAACTAGTGAGGCCACAAAAACCTAGATTCCCAGCCTGGTTTGAATTTCTGCCGACCAACCTATGTCATAATTTCATATTTCCACTACAGAGAATATATTGAGCACTGGGTGCCGCTGCTGTTACATGTTATTACATTATTATGCATTATTTTTTGTTTTTGATTGAGCTGATCACCTGCTGTACTATGTAACTTAAAATAAAAGTCTGTACTAATAGTCTTATATTTTATAAGTCCATGAATCAATAAGATTTACACAGGTAAGCATTATGATTATGAAAGACCCAGTCTATACCCGACCCAACTGGATGGTTAAACGTAACAGACATTAAAATGTGTGTTTACTTTCTACTACTACTGTAAAATTAATTCATTTATTCATTCATTATCTGTAAATGTTTGAAAAACTCAAACAATATCCTGTTACTGAGGATAATTCACAGATTCTGCTGTGATAGTTTATTTGGAACAATTTAAGAAAAAAAAGATGTCACTTTTCTTTTTTTTGATGCTTTGACCATCATTCATTTTATCCTAAATAGTAGTATTAATTTTTTTATAGTAAGTAATTGTATTGATCTAGGAGTCAAAAACTGGACATATAAAGCCAATACGATCTACATAGGTAAATTCCACAACAGTGAAGTGGAAAAAATGTGTTTTGGGAGGATTTTTAATTTCATACTTAGTAGTTGTATTGACCTGGGAGTCAAAACTGAACAAATAAAACCAGTATGATCTGCATAATCTGCAAAGTTGGACAGTAACAAAGTACATTTGCTTAAGCACTGTACTTAAATACACTTTATGAGTATCTGTCCACCTCAAGTCCATGTTTGAAGTTTTGGAGATTAAGAATGATTTAGGCCATAACATTTTAAATGTTTGCTCTCATAAGAATTTGCCATCTAACCTGAGAAAGCTTGTCGAGGTGTGTAAACATTTGCTTAATTCCAGATAACTACTACTACAAACACAGTGTTTGTAGTAGTTGTAGATTTTGTGATATATTTGGTCAAATGACTGTTTATGGACTTGCCTGTGAAGTTCATGTACACTATTAGAAATATGTTGGGGGTCACGTGACCATGGCTGGCTGAAGGCTGTGTCTTCGCAGAGCTCCCACTCCTGTCCTGTTACTTTTAGCTAAATGTGCCGTTTTTTTAAAATTCAAATTGTACCGGACGGTGACTTTATAATATGCCAACAAAACCTGGCGGACAGTCTCAGAGAGAATAATCGATGAGACAAACTCAACTGAAAATAACGGACCACGCTCTGCGACTCAAAATGGCGTTGCCACCTCCGGCAGATACAAACACAATGGATGTAAATGCTATGGATATGTCAGAGTTGGTGCAGAAAGTAACCCAAAACATCAGCAAAATTATGGAGCAAAAATTCTCTAAACATATGGATGCCCTGGATAAAATCGCCAGCAGCCTGGAAGGTCAGTCCAAACGCATTGCTGAGGCTGAGCAGCATGTTTCCATCGATTATATCGCACTCTTGAACTCTGCCTCAGCCAGATGGACAGTAAGCAGGCAGCCATGGCTGAGCAGCTAGATGACGTGGAAAACCGAAGCAGATGGGACAACATCTGAATCTTGAACCTAAAGGAGGGCACGGAGGGTGATCATCCTTTTCAATTCTTTGGGTCCTGGCTGCCAAAGATACTCGGTCTGTCCACCGCAAAGGGGCGCATCAAGCTCAACCGGGCTCATCAGACCTCCAGACCAAAAAGCGTTCGACCTCGCCCGTTGATCATCAAGCTTCACAATTTCCGAGACAAGATGAGGATTCTCTCAGCTGCAAAGAAAATCAAGAACCTGGAACACGAGGGACATCGTGTTGTCATCCACCAGGACCTCTCCAGCGCTGTCAGGCAGAAACGCCGATCCATCAACAAAGTTGTTCAAAAACTGTTTGACAAGGACATTAACTTCACGACGCACTTCACAGTGAAGCTTGTCATATTACACAATAGATCGGAGTGCAGCTTTGAAGACTCAAAGAAGGCACGACTTTTTCTGGACACGCTGAACTGATGTTTGAGCCTGGCTACCGTTTAAAATAAATGTTACATAAATGTTTGATATGCCAGCTCTATGCTTCTCTGCCACATATATTATGAACTGAGAGTTCACTTTCACTGTTATTATGGACCATATTTGTATACTCAGCCCAATTCAGGTTACTCTGCTGCGGTAACTCTCAGTACGTACAGCTGCTCTGAGGGCTCAGAGCCTCTCTACTTAATCCAGCGCAATAATTAGTAAATAATGCAAAGCTTGATTATTTTGTTGTTTCATTGTGTATTTAAAGGGATAGTGCATTCAAAAATGAAAATTCAGCCATTATCTACTCACTCATATGCCGAGGGAGGCTCAGGTGAAGTTTTAGAGTCCTCACATCACTTGCGGAGATCCAAGGGGAGAGGGGGTAGCAACACAACTCCACCTAATGGAGGCTTACAGCTTACCTGAGCCTTCATCGGCATATGGGTGAGTAGATAATGGCTGAATTTTCATTTTTGGGTGCACTATCCCTTTAAGACAGAGTTTTGTCACTGTCTGTGATATTTAATGGTAGAGCCAGTTCCCTTATGCTTTTTATAACTATTATTGTTAATTCATGCCTTATTAGGGGCATTCAAATAATATACCGTCCAACGCAAAGAGCTGAGTGCGCCCAGCACTGTTGTGGTGATCTGGGCTGCCATCACTTGATGCCGCATTATGTTATTTTGTTTTTGTTATATGATTTAAAGTTGCCAGGTATGTTTCAACTCAGGTGAAAGCAGGTTGGATGCTCTCGTATTGGAGATGGGAGCGGGGGCTCTTGGGAGAGTCTTTCTTCTTTATTTTTGTTTTTCTCTCCTCTGCTCTGTTTTGCTATTGTTTTCTTAGCGTGAATTTCCTGTGGTACAGACCTATGTGCCATTGCTGAAAAAGGAGAGGACACATGTAGACTTTTTACAGCAGACCCATTTATCTGACCTTGAGCACTTAAAACTCAGAGGAGATTGGGTTGGCCAGGTTTTTCATTCTTCTTTTAATTCTAAAAGCAGATGTGTGGCGATCTTGCTTCACAAAAAAACTGCCTTTTACATTGGAAAAATGCATAAAAAGACTCAGAGGGGAGATATGTCATAATTTCAGGCTGCTTATATGGGGAACGGCTGACTTTAGGCTGTATTTACTCCCCCAAAATATTTGAGGCTTCTTTTTATTCCAAGCTGCTGGCAGATTTATCCTCTAATATCTCACCCCTTGTAATTCTGGGTGGTGACTTGAACTCATGCTTAGACCCAGAGCTGGACCAAAGCCCCCACAAACTCATACGCCCATCAAGGAAAGCTGTGGCCACCAGGGAACTATGTAATGATTTGAATTTATTTGATATTTGGAGGATCCTAAATCCAAAAGTGAAGGACTTTACCTTCTTTTCCCGTCCACACAGTTCATTCTGTAGAACTGATAACTTCTTCACCTTAAGACAAGTTTTATATTGGGTCAGTAAATGTACTATAAATGAAACCGCACTGTCAGATCATTCCTTTATCAGACTAGAACTCAAACCACCTTACTATGACCTTTTCCCATTAATGACACTCCTCCTCAACCCTAGAGAAACTGTTATTATTTCATACACCTCAGCTAAAAGAAAGGAAGCGCTCAGACAACAACTGGAGCTAGAACGAAAGGGAGTTTAAACTTTCCCTTTCTAAGTCAGTGTTGCTGAGGTTGGACTGTATAAAAATGCCGACCCTATCAGTCGAAGGCAGGCAGTGTTTCCCCTACCTAGGGATGTAACGATTACCGGTAAAATGATAAACCGCAGTAAAATTCCCGACGGTTAGTATTACCGTTTCAAAATTTAATTATCAATAAAACCGTGTGTGATTACCGCACTATGAAAAACTCACAGCGATACTGCTCATTGCCTGGAAAAGCAGCAGCAGTCCCTCAGACACAGGCCCGCATGCGTAGTTTGCAATGTTTGGCCTCTGAAAACATGGTGGAAGTCACCCGCACCGACAGTGCTGCGGAGATTTTTTCACCCTCTAAAAGGACAAAGTCTGAAATCTGAGTATTTTGGATTTTATAAGAATGCTGGGAGGAAACTAATTGAAGATAGTCACCCTGTCTGCAGAAAAAAAGGTCTCCGCGAAGGGGGGAAACACTTCTCCGTGACCACCACTCATAACTATACAGCGAATCCTCCACAACAAGTTCCTACAAATGTTTCACAAGAAAAGCCTATTCAGAAAATGAAGGGATTCTCTCAGCCAAAGTTATATGGGACTTTTAATTTGAAACAAATTCAGGAAGTGTTGAGTTTGAAATCACAGCGCAATGCATTAACTTTATTAAGGCAGCGGGAGCGGATAAAAAGTAAAAATATAAAAACACAGAGGGAATGATAAATAACGGACCGTCTATAATGTAGTCTGTTTCAAATGAAGCTGGTAGCCACTGCAGTTGTGGTGAGTAAAAGCCCACCACTACTTTTTAATTTTCTTACTTTATGTCCATCTCCATTATGAAGAAATAACATTGCTTGCTAGCTTGATGCTAATGACAGTAACGTTAACTCAGCGGATTGACAAAGTGTCTCTGCTGTTTCACACCATCATTTTCCCATTTTACTCTGTGTGGTAGCATCCCTAGAGGAAATATTGAAAAGGCTGAGGTATTGTTGCCGTACAGTTGTCTATGGCAGCAGCTAACTGTGTTTCTATTGGTCAAAGTGACAGCTGTGATGGGAGTAATCGTGAACGACAAAAAGAAAATCTAACATGCTAGACTTTCTGTTAGACAAAAAGATGTCTGTGGATATTCTCATTTATCCAGGTCATAGTTATCTCAAGGCAATTGAATCGAACACAACTGGAATTAGTTTTGTCTTAGAAGATGTTTCACCTCTTATCCAAGAGGCTTCATCAGTTCATGCTTATCTGACTAGGCTGGAACTAGTCTGACAAACTGGTGTGGAAACCCAGGGATTTAACCCTATGGGCCCTAGGCATTTTTGGGGTATTTTTACTGCCTTTACTTTTAAGCTCATATCACAGTCATTATAAAGGCTACATACACATGCTATATCTTGTTGTTTTCAGGACAATCTGGGCTAACCAGATTTGCCATCATTTCATGTCCTTCTATGTACCTGTATTTTATATTAATTTAAATGTGCTCTTTATTTAATTCGTTTTTTTCGAAATAAAACTTGGTTAAATGATTTCAGTGTGTGTACTTTTTAAACATTTTGAGTACATTTCAACAATACCATGATAATAATGATAACCATGATAATTGTGGTCACAATAACCGAGATATGAAATTTTCATACCGTTACATCTCTACCCCTACCATCATATTAGGGGGGGCACCCCGCCCCCCTAAAAGCCCCCCCAACCCTCACTTGAGGCTCAAGAAGCTACAACTGCAAAAAGTTCACTGGAAGGAAAGTTATCTTATCAGCACTGGCCACCATTATACAAAACAAAGCCTTCCCCCCTGGGATGGGCAAGAACATATTTCAGCTCTGGTATGACCAGGGTATTAGGATTATTAGCAATCTATTTGAGGCTGGCAAATTTCTATCATATCAATCAATTCAATCAATCAATTTTATATATAAAGTCCAATATCACAAATCACAATTTGCCACACAGGGCTTTACAGCATACAACATCCCTCTGTCCTTTGGACCCTCACAGCGGATAAGGAAAAACTCCCCATATATGAACAACTTAAAGCCAAATATGGCATACCATGCCATTTTTATGGCTTTCTCCAGATTAGACATCCTCAGCAGCAATCTAAATGTTCCTGTAGCACACCCAGTAGTCTCAACTATTGATTCATTCTTGCTACAATTTTGCTGGAATAAAAATTTCATATCACACTTTTATGGTAAATTGCAAACCCTGAACACATTCGACATTGTCAGAATTAAAGTCATTTGAAGATTTGGAATTTGAGATTGGGGAGGAGGCATGGTCTGATGCAATGGAGTCAATAGGAAAAATCTTTTTATCCTGGGATATCCCCCCTGTGTGTGAAGTGCAAGAAAGAGGTTGGATCTTACATACACTGCATTTGGTGCAGCCCTCTGATACTTTATATTTGGGATAAAGTTTCAAAGGAACTCAATTGTATTTTTCAGAAGGAAATTCAAATGGACCCCTGTCTATTTTTGCTGAATGTTGCAACTAAGAGGCTCCCTTTAACATGTGTCCAGCAAAAGCTCTTGAACAAACTCCTACTATTAGCAAGAAGGTGTATTCTGTTTCAGTGGATTAAGCCCAGACCTCCTACTATCAACCAGTGGCATGGGGAAGTTTTGCCGATGGAACGCCTGAGCTCAGTTTTAAAGGGGCACGAGAGAGCTTTTGATAAGCTGTGGGCACCTTTCCTGAGCTATCTTCAAAATAGCACAGTAGACCTTGTACTTAGGGGGCATGGTACTATAGATTGGCACCCTTTGAGTACCCCTGTGAATGCCTAAATCTCTCTCATGTTTATCTTGAGTCTCTGGATTGGTTGTGCTCCCCCTGCACTGTGACTCTATGTGATGCTGCCATCTTACAGTCCTTTTTCTCTCAACCCCCATAGGTCTGTGTTGCTTTATCTCTGCTGTCATGTGTGTTTTTTAGTTGTTTTTTTAAATTTTGTTGTTGTTGTTGGTTTATGTCTTGTTATTAAAATTGAAAACTAAATAAAATATCTTGGGAAAAGAAGAAAGAAGAAATCTTTTTAGTCAGCATTTTCACTTTAGCTGTGTATTCACATAGGAACTGGTGCTTTTTATTGTTTTATTGTTTGTTTTTGTGTGTGTGTGTGTGTGTATGTTACATACATATGTTTTTGTGATTTTTAATCAGTTTATTTTCCTATTATGAAGACAAGATGTTGTTATGATGACACTGATTTCATTTAACAATAACTCTGACTACATCTCCATACAATGTTGTTGTACATAGATGAAGCAACATAAAGCAATATAATTGCTACACAAATTTGATAGTCTTGTCTTGTGAATTTTGAATGGGTGCAGGCCAGGGCAGGAATTTTACGAGGGCCACGAGGGCCATGCAATGACATTCTGGATTCTTATTGGGCAACTTCAAATGAGACAATGCGTACATCACCAGTGGTGGGTTTGATTCGAGCCTGGCATGAACCGCTCGGACGGGCTATAACGACAGTTTGACATCAGTCAGGAGTCTGGAGACTTAATCAAACGCCCGGGCAGGGATCGGTACAGAGACCCAGTGTTAAACAACCCAAAGCAAGTTTAATCAACACCGTAATAATAGTAAGCTCCGCCATTATCGGCGTTACTTTTTAAAGTTTCGGTTTCATCATCATTCTGCAGCCTCTCTCCTGCTCTCTGCATATCATCCCTCACAGCGCGTGCACATACACAGACACACAAACTCATCAGCAGAGAGGCCATGGTGCAGATGAAGGGAATATAACTTCAAGATTACTTTAGTTAATGACAACTATGCTTGTTACTGTGAGTAGCCTAAGTGCAATAAAACCTCTGCCAGCCAAGCCAACACTTTATCAATACATGTGATCAGCATGTATAAAGACATACTTTGGGGCGTCGGTAGCGTAGTGGATAGTGCTGCTTCTTCCCACTTTAACCTGAAGCGATGTTTTAGCCTAGTGGGCAGCCCGAGAGCCAGCTGCCCGCTAGGCTAAAGCATGGCTCTCACTTACGGAGAAGAGAAGGAATGTTAGTGTTAGCTCCTGGTGTTAGCACTAGCCGAGTCGGCTGCCACTGGCTACTGGAGTAACTTAACAGCTATGGAGTGCTTCTATCAGCTCTTCTAGTCACCGAGCCTCGCCTCCATCTCAGCAAATATATTACATTTATGACAGGTACCATCATCATTGAAGTAGGCAGGGGAATAGCTAAACACAGCAGAGACAGAGACATCGCTAACTGCTAGATAAGGGGGGTGAGGGGTGGAGAGCAGAGGTAGAGGGAGGAGTGGCTCATGACACACTTTGTTTTGGTCTACAGGCAGTGCACAGCAGCAAACCTAGCGGTGAAACGATTTCACTTATTGCTCCTTTAAAGACAAACTAAAATGAAAGCTGTCTGTATGTAGGCTAACACTTTATCTGATCATGCAGGCCTACCTGAGACAGCCGACATGCAGACAGTGAGTGTCCTCAGTAGAGGAGGGACAGAGAGCAGGATGAATGACTGATACTGATGTTTGTCTTCATGCTGAAATAACGTGACTTTCTTCACTCAGTATTGTGATGTCAGGAGGAATATTTATATTCCAGTGAGATATAATTGGGTTTTAAATATTGACTTTGTTGTTGTAAACATGACTGTTGCTGCCATGGACTGTATAAAACTATATCCTGTGTAACTGACCTATAAGGAAAGCATCAGGAGGTGAGGTGTGTGCATGTGTGTGTGTGTGGAGGAGAGGAGAGAGGGAGATGCTGGTAGAGAGATAGTGTATGTTGTTAGATACTGTTAATATCACTTATTATGCTTCTGTGCATTGATAGCTCTATGTTAGACTCACAAGTCAGTCTTTAGACGCTTTGCTTTGCTTTACTAAAGACTGATGACTTTCTTCCTGATTTTGTGTTTAAATGGGCGGATACAATTTCAGAGTTTAAAAAAACTCCCTACTTTGCAGAACCAATAGTAAATCCTCAGGGCGGTCCATCGGTGGCTCGCTGAACTCTTGTGCTCGTAAACATAGTCCGACTAGAAACGTGTAGTGGTACAAAATGGCTCAGCTGGCTCGCAGAAAACACCGTCAAAGTTAGTGGATGTTTGTCGCGTTTGCAGCAACACATTCTCGCCAACTAAAAGAAACAAACATAATCTTTTACAAGGCCATGACTTATCTGTCCAGCCAGACAATAGAGGGAATCGCCTTGTTGTTAACAAATACTTCCGGGTAGTTTAGCTATATCTCTCTCTCTATATATATATATATATATATGTGTGTATATATATATATATATATATATATATACATATACATACATATATATGTATATATACATATATATATATATATATATATATATATATATATATATATATATATATATATATACATATATATATATATATATATATATATATATATATATGTATGTATATACATACATATATATATATATATATATATATATATACATATATATTTATATACACATATATATATATAGGATTCTGTGGGACGACACGAGAACAATTAACTTGTCCGCGTCCACTGCCATCAAAACATCCGCCGGGCGCCAGTATAGCAACAGATGACCAAAGTAAGACAGCCACTTCTGGGATTACAGCAGCCAATCAGCGTTAAGCTGCAAGCGACAGGACCCAGCGAAAAAACGCTCCAGATGAGATTTGTCATCTCGAGCGACGAGCAAAAAAACGCTCTGTCGCTCTGTCGCTGACGCACGGAGCACGAGCGATTGTTCTCCCGGGCGAATATACGTTCAATTACCCGTTTGCATTGACTTTGTATGTCAAACTCGTCGCTAGCGAAAATAAAAACAGGTCTGGTGTGAACACACCTTTAGTGAAAAACATCAGACCAGACAGTCTCTCTGCAAAGCTGCAACCACTTCTGCATCCTTTGCTAACTCAGCAGAAGACTAATACACAGCCTGGTGGTTAGAACCGTTAAAATGTTATTACAATAGTCTTTGCAAAGCTACAACACAGTCATCCCACTAGCTTTAGGCTTCAATGTTTATATTCTGTAATGAATTAATTACAGTGACATTTGATGAGAGGGGTGCTGAAGGCCCAGATAACTACAATTACCACCCCTCCCTGCACCAGTCATGTTTCTCTTACAATTTACATCCAGCCAGAAAAGTGTTCTATGCATAACATTGTGATGTCACAGTGAAGCTGACCTTTGACCTTTGAAAGTTTTGTCATAATTAGCATATGAATTATTGAGTTGTGGCCAAAAATATAATATGTGAGGTCACATTGACGTTGACCATTCACTTTCAACCACAAAATTCTAATCAGTATATTCTTCAGTCCAAGTGGACATTTCAGTCGAATTTAAAGAAATTCTCTTAAGGTGTTCTTGAGACATTGTGTTCATGAGAATGACACAGATGGAAGCTCACAGTGACCTTGACCTTTGACCACTGAAATCCAATCAGTTCTTCATTGAGTCCAAGTGAATGTTCGTACCAAATTTAAAGAAATTCCCTCAAGGCGTTCTTGAGATTTCACATTCACGAGAATGAGAAAGAGACGGTCACAGTAACCTTGATCTTTAACCTATGACCACCAAAAATGGATTTTTTTATCGTTAAGTCCAAGAATACATTTGTGCCAAATTTAAACAAATTCCCTTGAGGCGTTCTTGAGAAATCACATTCACGAGAATGAGACGGTCACAGTAACCTTGATCTTTAACCTATGACCACCAAAAACAAATTTGTTTATCGTTGAGTCAAAGAAGACGTGCCAAATTTAAACAAATTCCCTTGAGGCGTTCTTGAGATATCATGTTCACAAGGATAGGACGGACAGACATTAGGACAGACTAACAACTGAAATATATAATGCCTCCAGCCATGGCTATTACCAGCACGGTGGCATAAAAAACATAGCTGACTTCAGAGTAACATAGAAATTACAATGTGGATCCAGCATATTTGGTACTGTTGTGTAAGTGTAAGCAAATTCAGCACCACATAATTTGATTTAAATCATAATGGTTCATGTTTTCTATATGTATTCATATCTTGTCTACATGTGTGTTTGTGTGTGTGTTACCTAACTGTGTGAGTGCCTTCCTGTATGATCCAGAGATGCGCTGGCAAGACGTCCCGTTGCCTCCACACACTCCACATCTGTCTACTGTCTTACTGCTGTACAGCTCTCCATCACAACCTACAGGCTGCAAGAGAAGACACATTAAAAATACTTAACACAGTTCCGTTGTTAGTTATTTAGAGGCTTCAAAAATCCAGATAGTCAATTTTTCTCATCAAAAAGAAAAAAATGCTATTTATGAGTGTAAAAACAAAACAAAACAAATTACATGGTATTGAATAGATGTAGTACGAATTACTAATTTTTAGAAGAAAATAAAAGCATTTTTATCTTGTTGGGTTACCTGACATGTTCCCTCTATACAGACTCCATGGTATTTGGCATCGCGGCAGAATGTACCATCATGGGCCGGAACTAGCAGCTGTCGCTCACCACTGATGGTTGTACACTGCAGGTCACATGGCTTATTGGAGATGCTGATGTAATCAGCTATACAGGAAATTATATATTTTAAAAGATATTTACTTTAGTGATCACAGCACAGGATTTCAGTGTAATAAAGTCAACAAAATTTAATGAGTGACATGTGGTTATCATTTGTGATTGCCCAAATGCAAAGTTGCCTCGTGCTGCTTTACTGTACCTGAAGCTGGTAGATGAGTAAACAAAATCTTTCACATTTGCTAGACTTAATATTCTGATCAAATTCAAAAATTACTAGAAGATGCCCCATTGACGGTTTTTAAACTATTTAGGGATGCACAATATTGTTTTTTTGTGCCGATATGTAACAACTGATTTGACCGAAAACGGTTACTGACATCGATATATCCACTTTTTTCCCCACCTAATTTCAGTGATCATGAAGTGGAAGTCTGTAGTGGAATTAACATCATATAATGTATGCATACTCTTGACATGATGGCCCACCAGCAGACTGAAACATGAAATAGAATTCTTTTCAATACATGTAATACTCCTTCATTGTGCAAAAAAAGAAAAAGCATGTTGGCCAAAGTCTGATAGTTCATTTTAAAGCCAATACCAAACCTTTGATTTATTCAAGAAAAGTGGATTCTTAGAAGATTAGCCAATGAGCTTAAAGAGATCCAAATAAAAATAAAATCAAGAAAGGACGACATCCAAGATGTGAATGTTAATGCCAAGTTGGAGGAGCATGGAGAGAGGCCATACCAAGGTACTGTGGTTTCCAAGACTGTGGTACAGATTGATATCTGACATCGATATCAAACAGACTTGGAAAAGACTGGAAGAAAGACTAGTTGATTGATATTCAACCTGGGTAAAGAGGTATCCACTGGAAGTATCTTCTTCCAAAGGCTTTTGAATTGAATTGGGAACACTGGTGCTGTTTGAAGCTCACACTGGGGCTGGGACAGGGCTGAAAAACACAACAAAACACACACAAACACAAATAGAAAAGGATACCTGCAGCTTAAAGAGTTTTTTAGTTTTTTTTTTTTTTTTACTGATTTCTTCCATTAACCTCTGAGTTCTAAGGAGTCAATAGAGAATAAATCCACACAGTATCAATATCAGTGAATCATCATACCTGGTTTGGACAGAGCTGGTACTGTTTAGGAGAGCCAACACAATATGAGCTGTTTATATTCTGGGTGGTGGACAGCCTGAGTTAGAGACAGGATACAAGATAGGATGCAGAATATATTAAGGCTAATATACTGTATCACATGGAAAACACACAATGCACAAGATGCATAAAGTAATTCAGTATATTGCTACTGCCTCCAGCATCACATCCAACACTATATTCCCAATTAGTGTAGCATGAGTAGGCAATTTCAGCTTCAGTTAACATTTTAGATTCCGTCCATCCTGGTCAAAAACTGAGGCACTATTAAAAAATAATTTCTCTATATGTGTTCTTGTTTACAAAAAAAACCAGGGTTTTTTTCGTCACCTGAAGTGTGAGTTGTGATGACATCAGAATCAGAATCAGAAATACTTCACTGATCCCCGAGGGGAAATTATTTGCGTTACAGGTGCTCCTTGCAAGAGTGGAAAGATAAGTATAAATATAAGAAATTTAACAAGAGTATTTACAAATATATAGTTCAAATAAACAGGATTATTAACAAAAAATAAAAGTAGAAAAAATAAATAAAATATATATACATATTACATAAGTTAAATTAAATTATTGCACGAGTGGGTGTGTCATATTCTACAGGTTGAAACAACAGGATGGAGAAGGCAACAGTAGAGAAGTTAAGTGAGAAATCTTCGGGAATAGCGTGCAGTGGTCTCATTAATAGTTGGGCCATGCTTGTTAAAAACATACAAAAAATATGGTTAGCACTGTCGCTTCACAGCAAGAGGGTTGCCGGTTCGATCCCAGGTGTTAGCCCTGCGATAGTCTGGCGACCTTCTGTGCGGAGTTTGCATGTTCTTCTCGTGTCAGCGTGGATTCTCTCCAGGCACTCCAGCTTCCTCCCACAGAGGACATGCAGTTTGGGGACTAGGTTAATTGATAACTCTAAATTGTCCGTAGGTGTGAATGTGAGCGTGAATGGTTGTTTGTCTCTCTGTTTCAGCCCTGCAATAGTCTGGCGACCTGTCCAGGGTGTACCCTGCTTCTCGCCTGATGTCAGCTGGGATAGGCTCCAGCCCCCCCCCCCCGCGACCCTCAAGAGGATGAAGCGGTTAGAAGATGAATGAATGAATGAATGAATGAATGAATGAATGCATGTCCGCAATAACAGAGCAAAAGTTTGCAGGTTATCAGTGCGATCTGCCATCTTGCTACAACTGTTTACTTCAGTCATGCAACACCCTCCGTCGATGACACATTCGTGGTTACAATGGTTCTGATAAAAAAGCTGGTGGAAACACATGCTGGTTTACCAGATAGCACCAAGGTTCCAAGGGTCCTGAATGGTTCAAATGGTTCAAGAACCATTGGAGTTGTCGACAGCTAGAGTCCACGGAGCAAAAGAATCGGCAATAGAGGCTTGGCATTCACTTTAAACTATCCTCCGTGGGTATCAGGTGTAATATGAGACTGAGGTACGGAGTTCTGGATCCACGGGGTGGGTGGCTTATACTTGGGGTTGTGACTTTTGCTATGACTATATTATATATATATATAATTTCACTTTTATCATTATTATTATTATTACTTTTTTTTTAAATTTATTAGTATTATTTACTTTTTATTTATTTTATTATATGTGTGTATGTATGTAATACATACATATATATATATATATATATATATATATATATATATATATATATACACACACACACATGTATATACATATGTGTATGTATGTAGATATGAGATATGTATGTATATATATATATATATATATTATTTTTTACTTATTTTTTTATTTTTTTTATTATTATTTTGTTTTAGTGGTTTACTCATATGTATCTGTATATATGCATATGTATAGGTATGTATGTGAATATATATTTTATGTTCTATTTTCGTTCATTTCGTGGATAAGAGGTATGACTGCTTTGATGAATATGAAAATGATGTCAATCATATGCTATGGCCTTCACTATCACCAGATCTCAACCCAGCTGAACACCTATGGGAGATTTTGAGGGAACATGTTAGTCACAGCACTACAATCTCTGACAAAGAACTAAACTGAAATAACTTAATGTTAGGTCTTCCTCTGACACCTTCCTAACAGTAAATTATGGCCGAAATATTATGAATGAAATGTCTGTTAATAATAGCAAAGTTTCCAAGTGCCAGTAAAATTAAACCTGAGGGCTGAGCCTGTTGGCTGCCAGTTGAAGAACCAAAACTTAGTGGGTGTTCGGACATGATTATACAAAACCAGGGTAAAGAAAAGCATAGGAAGAAATGTTACCATCCACAACTTATGTCACATAAGCTGACTGTATCCATATTATGGTATACAGTCAGCTTATGTGACATCTCATCCATTACTATTTCTTGTGGAGTAAACACTACTTTGTTGCGATTCACTGACATTTAGTGCTCATAATGAAAAGTGAGTTTGTTTCTGTAATGAGCACCTAGAGCAGCTGTCCCTATGAGCAAACGGTACTTACATACACTTCACACAACAAATTCAAAGTGCTCTATGCTGACTAATGCTGATGTTATCCCCATTACTGTCTCACATTTCATTCACTAACTACTAACTACTGCCAAGTTTCTTACCATAAGTTGTTCAATTCTGTGCCAGTTCATCTCTAAACTCCACCTTCTTTTTGTTGTGGTGAACATTTCTCAGCTTCAGAGAGCACTTCTTTTTTCCAAGTGAGTAACACCTCTTTACCATAAAGGATGCTTTTCAAACACTTTTCAGCACCTCCTTTACTTAAAGTAAAAAGAGGTAAGACTACTCTAAGCTAAAGAGGAATACTGTAAACTAGTTTAAATCAATCAGCAACCAATCGTATTAGTTTTCTGTCACTCTCTCCCGCTCTTCCTAGTCCCCTACTCACAAAGCTGATAACTAACTTGACCTAATATTTACCAGGATCTGCTCTACCACTAACCTTTCTCTAACTTCTCTTCATGTTTCTGACCACTTCTTCATATCCTATTATCTCCCCTATTTCAAACTACTAAACCTCTGTCTTCATCAGAAGTTGAGTGAGTGGGCAGTAGTCATTCAGGCAGAGGGCTCTGGGGCCTCATTTACAAAGCTTGCAAAACAGGGCTTGAAAGTGGCGTACACCACTTACCACGCAAACGTTGTGACTTATAAAAATAAACTTGGCGGGAGAATGTGCGCACCTGTGAGCAAACTCTGAGTCTTGCGTGCGCACATTTTGGAGACACTGGGAAGTGGTGACGCAGACGGCGAGGTGGAGAAGTGGAGTCAGATTGTTATTGATGTCTCACACAAATTTAATGTCACGCTATATCCACGTTATCATTGAAATTAAATCCAGCAGCCATATTTTGCGCTTGGAGTGAGTGGTAATTGTTTCATAAAAATGTTGTAAAATCCAACTCAAATCCTGAATTGAAATTCTAAAAACGTATTTAATCTGCACTGCCTCTAACGTCTCATTGTCCACTCTGTGAGCGCAGGAGGGGGAGAGGACGGCGCGACTGTATGGAATATATTTATCTATTTAGCTAAATATTTCCAGTGCAGTTTATCATGTCTCGAAATACAGCCATTAAGCACAACCGTTACACTCATTTCATCAGCTTTACTTAGACATTTGCTGTTCATGACAAAACCGGCATGAAGAAACGTGTTTGTCTATTACACTTTCATCTTTGAATTGTATTTCAAATTACACGTTGTATTTTGGGACAGGGATACCACTGGTTCATGCTGTAATTCAGGCCGGGTGTCTGATCAGACTAATTGCCATAAACATATAAATACTGCGGTGACCCTCGTGCGTAATTGCGCAAGATGGCACTGGCACATACTCCTTTTTGCCTCCACCTTTAATAAATGTGATTCTTTATGTCGCACATCAATGTCAAACATCCTAAAATTTAAAAGCAACACATTAACTACATGTTGGTAAATATTTGGTCTACCTTTAGATCAGACCAGCGTTGATGTGTTGCCACTTTTTTGCTTTCTTGTATTAGTGATCCCGCTGCTGTGGCCACCGAATGAAATCTTTCTTCAGTCCTCCACCTCCCGTTAAAGGGTCTCTAGCTCAGTCTCAGAGAAATTCCGTTTTTTGGTTCGTTTCTCACACCTGTTGCCATGACTCACAAGGAGAGAACACTTGCAAGCTTATTTATATGCAGATGGAATTCATGAGGTGATTTGCATCATCATTTATGGTTGAACTAGGGCGTGTGGAGGGCAGAATATTAGATTATTTTTTGGCGCACGCCATTTTCAACTTTTGGGCGCACGTCAACTTTTAGTATGAATCCTAAGCACTCTTTTATAATTGAGGCCCCAGGTCTTTTTAGGGAAGCGACAACGGTAGTCGGTAGTTCTTGAAGCACACAGGGACAACAGACCAGAGCTAGCCTTGTAAGACCATCTTGATAACGTGAGTTCAACATTCTGTTTCACTTTTTGTTTCAGACTAGAGTCGTTGACAACATAGGCAGCCAATCAGGGACTGCGCTGTACTTTATGACATAAATTGCAAGCCTCAGCTTGCAGAGCAGTAATGGCAGCCTCCAAACAACAAGCACTAACTGTTACGTTAACAGGGCAAACACAGCAGTAAGTGAAGTTATTGCAGAAATAGAGTCAAAAACAACAATCAGCCAAGGCAAGGCAAGTTTATTTGTAGAGCACAATTCGTACACAAAGTAATTCAAAGTGCTTTACAGAACAAGAAAATGCATTAAAATCACAATACAAAATAAAAACATAAATAATCATTATAAAATGAACTGTAAAAGAGAAGAGTGCAGATAAGATCCTTTCAGTCATATGCACAGTGAAATAGAGCTGTTTGAACATCGTCAGAGTAGAGGCCTGTCTCACATCTTCAGAAAGACTGTTCCAGATTTTAGCTGCATAAAACTGGAACCCTGATTCCCCATGTCTAGTCCTGACTCTGGGCACCAGCAGGAGGCCGGTCCCTGAGGTCCTCAGAGTCCGAGATGGTTCATATGGCAATAACATGTCAGAGATGTACTTTGGTGCTAGGCCGTGGAGAGACTTGTACACAAGCAGAGCTGCTTTTAAGTCTATTCTCTGAGCCACAGGAAGCCAGTGTAGAGACCTGAGCACAGGACTGATGTGCTCGTACTTCCTGGTTCTGGTCAGGACCCGAGCAGCAGCATTCTGGATGTACTGCAGCTGTCTTACGGCCCGTTTGGAGAGGCCAGTGAGCAGGCCGTTAGAGTAGTCTAACCTACTAGAGACAAATGTATGGATAAGTCTCTCCAAGTCAGGTTTAGACACTATACCTTTGATTTTGGCAGTGTTTTTTAGATGGTAAAAGGCTGCTGATGTTATTGATTTGATGTGGCTGTTAAAGTTCAAGTCTGAGTCCATTATTACCCCGAGATTTCTAACCTGATTTGTAGGTTTTAGAGAGAGAGACTGGAGGTGACTGCTGACACTTTCTCTTTGTTTCTGTGGACTAAATACGATGACTTCAGTCTTGTCTGAATTTAGCTGGAGAAAGTTGTTTTGCATCCACACACTGACCTGTTGGATGCAATGACAGAGTGAATCCACTGGTCCATATTCACCTGCTGTCAGTGAGACATAGATCTGAGTGTCGTCTGCATAACTGTGGTAGGACACATTATTACTTTGTATTAACTGGCCTAAAGGTAGCATGTAGAGATTGAACAGAAGGGGTCCCAGGATTGACCCTTGGGGCACCCCACAGGTCAAGGCCATGTTGTCTGAGACACAGTTACCAATTTAAATTTCAAGTACTTCCTGTCTTCTAGATAGGACTTCAACCAATTTAGGGCAGTGCCAGAGATGCCCACCTAGTCCTCTAGTCTCTGTAAAAGGATCTCATGATCGACAGTGTCAAAAGCAGCACTCAGATCTAGCAGGACTAAAACTGAGACTTTGCCTGCGTCAGTGTTCAGGCGGATGTCATTTGTCACCTTAATAAGAGCGGTCTCAGTGCTGTGATTGGGTCTAAAACCTGACTGGAAAACATCAAAGGAGTTGTTCATTAGGAGAAAGTCAGTAAGCTGTTGGTAAACAACTTTCTCAAGGACTTTGCCTAAAAATGGCAGATTTGAAATGGGCCGGTAGTTGTTCAGTACTGTGGCATCAAGACTGCTCTTCTTTAGGAGAGGCTTCATGACTGCAGTTTTCAAGGCCTTTGGGAATGTTCCAGATTGTAGTGACATGTTAACTATGTGAGCGAGTGGTGGTAACAAACTGCTCAGCACAGAATTTAGAAATCTAGTGGGTAACACATCGAGGCAGCATGTAGATGAACTCAGACTGGTAATGATCTCTTGGACAGTTTTGTCAGTTACAGGTGCAAAATGAGTCAGCTCTAAGTGTCTAGGTGGCTGCAGGGTTGTTATTGGTGTTGTGGAATTGATGGCATTTTTAATGGTCTGAACCTTGTCGCAAAAGAATACTGCAAACTCATTACACTTAGATGTGGAGATCAGTTCCAACGGCAGTTGAGCTGGAGGGTTTGTTAATCTGTTCAATGTTGCAAATAAGACACGCGAGTTGTTACTGCAGTTTCCAATAATTTCAGAAAAGTACCTCTCCCTTGTTCTACATAAGATCTGGTTGAACACGTACAACTTTTCTTTATAAATTTTATAATGAACATGAAGCTTTGACTTGCGCCATTTCCGCTCGGCCCTCTGGCACTCCCTTTTCTGTGCCCTGACCAAGTCGTCATTCCACCATGGCGCCTTCTGCTTATTTTTAACCATTTTAACCATCACAGGGGCAATGGTGTCCAGAACATTCAAAATGCTCCAAGTAACAGAGTTCAACAAATCATCAACATTAGAACATGAGGCATTTACAAAGTTTATAATTTCCATGAACAGAGCACCTGTGCTGTTATTTATGTGTCTCCTCCGAACAACTGCAGGACCAGCCGTTGGTTTGGGAGAAACAGACAGGTCAAAGAAGACACAGAAATGATCAGACAGAGCAACATCAACCACATTGATGTTTGAAATATTAACCCCCTTTGTAATGAGCAGGTCCAGAGTGGGCTCACACACATGCTGAGTCAGGCCAAAGGTTTCAAGGACAGCACTGAGCTCTTTAGCATTTCTGTCACAGACATTATCCACATGTACATTAAAATCACCTGTAATGACCAAACCATCAAAGTCTGTGCATACAATTGAAAGCATCCTGGTAAAATCATCAATAAAACTTTGACGGTGCTGGGGAGGCTTGTATACAACTACATAGAGTATGGACGGAGATTGTTTTAGCTCCATTTTAAATGATACATACTCAAATGATGACAACATCCCAAATGACAACCTGTGCATCGCCATATAATCTCTAAATATTGCACAGACACCTCCACCCTTTTTTTTTTCTCGTGTTTCAGATTCAGATTTGTAGTTGGGTGGAGCTGATTCCGTTAGAACAGCATTACCTGTGTTTTTGTCAAGCCATGTTTCAGTTAAAAGCATAAAATCAAGATTATACGAAGAGATCAAATTATTAATTAAAAATGATTTGTTAGACAAGGATCTGACATTAAGTACAGCAAGTTTCAGATTAGTTTCAGTAGGACTGCACATTATCTTCTTACAAGGGATATGGATTAAATTTCTCTGATTGGACAGTCTAACTGTCTGTAATCTGGTCTATGTGGCGTGGCTGTAGATATAGCACTAGGGAAGAATATTGTCTCACAGGGCCCCAGCTTGATATTACCTTTATCATTGCTGTAAGTCCTTGGACAGCAGAGGCTCTGTGCATCCTAGCTCTTAGGGATACCAGCTCTGGGGGCAGGCAGGGGGAAGTTTGGGGGGGGGGAGCTGGGGGAAGGTGGGGATGAAAAGGAGAGGGAGAGGGACAAGTCCCTAGAGGGGTTAGATGTGGCAGGGGAGGCCCAGGGCTGGTCTGTGGGTAGAGGAGGTAATTGGGGTGCTGTCGGGTCTGAAACTTCTGCTGGGGCTGTCACAGACAAATCCAAGGCCTGTGATGAGGGCCCGGGGGGAGGTGAAACCGATGGTGGGCCTGAAACCTTCGCTGGGGCCATCACAGACGAGTCCAAGGCCTGTGATGAGGGCCCAGGGGGAGGTGGAACTGATGGCAGGCCTGAATCCTTCACTGGGGGCGGTGGAGGCTGTTGTGGTGCTGGAGCTGAATCCTTCGCTGGGGGCGGTGGAGGCTGTTGTGGTGCAGCTGGTGCTGAAACACCGGCTCGGTCTCTGGCTTCTGCGACAGAGATGCTTCTCTCATTCCTCTTTTCTCTCACTGGTCGCTCAGGACCCTGTCCCGGCCCATTCTGATGCCTCAGAGCGTGGAGGAGGTGTTCCATCAGCACTCTCCTCCCACCTCTGCACAGGTGTGGGCCCTTTCCCTTGAACAGGTCCTCTCGTTTCCAGAACAGATAAAAGTTCTCAATGTAGTGCAATCCTCTGTGCGCACACTCTTTGGACAGCCATGTGTTCAGCTGAAGCAGCTGGCTGAACTTGTTTATCTTCCTGTCTATGTTTGGAAGAGGTCCACAAATGAATGCCTTGACCTCCAGTTTATCGAGCTCCTTGAAGAACTTAGTGAAATCCCTTTTCAAGATTCAGTCTGTTCCTTTCTGATGTCCACTGCACCCACATGTACGATCAGCTGTTTGACTCCTTGGTGTATAATAATAATAATAATAATATATTTTATTTATATAGCGCTTTTAAAAACTCAAAGACACTTTACAATGACATTAAAAACAAGATATACGAACATTAAAAAGCACAAGAATACTGAAATACATTATAAAAACAATAGAAAATTAGGATGAGGTAAAATTAAAAATTGGGGCAATTAGGTGTTAAAGGCGAGTCTGAAGAGGTGGGTCTTGAGGACTGACTTGAAGCTGTTGAGGTCAGGGCAAGCACGGATGGATATGGGGAGGGAGTTCCAGAGGGTGGGGGCTGAGCTACTGAAGGCCCGGTCCCCCAGGGTTCGGTGCTTGGTCATGGAGGGGGGGGAGAGGAGGTGGGCTTCTGATGAGCGGAGGGATCGACTGGGGATGTGGGGGACAAGGAGATCAGAGAGGTAGGACGGGGCCAGGTTGTGGAGGGACTTGAAGGTGAGGAGGAGGATCTTGTATTGGATGCGGTAAGGAACAGGAAGCCAGTGGAGTTGACAGAGGACGGGGGTGATGTGGTCATAAGGGCGGGTGCGGGTGAGGATCCGGGCAGCGGAGTTCTGGATGTGTTGAAGTTTGTTGAGGGTGGTGGATGGGAGGCCGTAGAAGAGGCTGTTACAGTAGTCCAGTCTGGTGGTGATGAAGGCGTGAATCAGGGTTTCAGCAGCGGAGGGGGTGAGAAAGGGGCGGAGCCGTGCAATGTTTTTGAGTTGGAGGAAGGCGGATCGGACAAGTTGTGAGATGTGGCGGAGCCGGTGAGGTATTTGGGGCCTATGATGATGAGATCAGATTTTTCACTGTTGAGTTTTAAAAAGTTGTGGTCCATCCAGGATTTTATTGCATGGAGGCAGGAGGTGACGTTGGCCAGAGTGGTGGGGGAGATGGAGCGGGTGGAGATGTATATCTGGATGTCGTCGGCGTAGCAGTGATATTGAAGTCCATGTTGTCTGATGATGCTGCCAAGGGGGAGTAGGTAGAGGGTGAAAAGGAGGGGGCCAAGCACCGAGCCCTGAGGGACACCTTGGGGGAGTGGGGCAGTGGATGAGGAGCATTGATTGATGTGGATGAATTGTAGACGTTCTGAAAGGTAGGATCTGATCCAGGAGAGTGCGGTTCCGGTAATGTTGAGGTCAGACGACAGGCGGCTGAGGAGGATGGAGTGATTGATGGTGTCGAAAGCTGCAGACAGGTCGAGGAGGATGAGCAGAGTTGTTTGGCCGGAGTCCGAGGAGAGCAGGAGGTCGTTGGTGATTTTCAATAGGGCGGTCTCGGTGCTGTGTTTGTTACGGAAGCCAGACTGGAATGGTTCGAACAGGTTGTTGGTTTGGAGATGGGCTGTGAGTTGGGTGGCGACGGCACGTTCAAGAATTTTGGAGAGGAATGGCAAGTTTGAAATAGGGCGGAAGTTGTCAGGGGTGTTGGGATCCAGACCAGGTTTTTTCAGGATGGGTGTGATAGCGGCGGTTTTGAGGGAGGGTGGAACGGAGCCAGAGTCAAAGGAGGAGTTGATGATCGCTGAGATGAGGGGGGAGAGTGAGGGGAGACAGTGTTTGATAAGGCTGGATGGAATGGGGTCCAGAACGCTAGATGGGGTCTTCATGGATTTCAGGAGGTTTGGTATGTCGCTGGGGGGGACAGGAGAGAAACAGGAGAGGGCCTGGGTGGGTGGGTTGAGGGAGATGGGGGGAGGTGAAGTGAGGGCGGAGGATGGTGGGAGAGAACGGTAGATAGAAGTGATCTTATTTTGGAAGTGGTTGAGGAAGGAGTTGCATTTGCTTATGGTGAATGAGGAGGAGGTGAGATCATGGGGTTTGAGCAGGCGGTTGACGGTTGTGAAGAGTGTTCTTGGGCTTCCGGAGCCGTTGCAGATGAGGCTGGAGTAGTGTGAAGTCCGGGCTGCATTCAGGGCGTCTTTGTAATGGTGGGTGTGGTCGGTGAGGGCGTGGAGGTGGACAGTGAGGCCGTTTTTTTTGTGGAGACATTCAAGCTGGCGTTTTTTCCTTTTCATGACACGGAGTTCAGGGGTGTACCAGGGGGAGGGGCGTTGAAAGGATACGGTTCTTTTGTGGAGTGCTGGCAGGGAGGTTGGCTTCACGCCCGCGTCCAGCGATGACCAGGAGCCGACAAGCCCCGCCGTGGAGGCTGGCGGCTGCGAAGCGGCTGCAGCTGTTGGAGGCTCGCCTGCTGACAGGACCGGTGTCTCGGGCAAACTCGCGTCGGGGGTCCGGACGGCTGGCAGGGTGGCGGAGGAGGAGGCCGCCCCGTCGCCGGTCAGCGTCAGGGTCAGGGGTTCCTCTGCATCGGTGTCGGCGGCCTTGGCTGGGCCGGAGCCCAGGTGTTCATTGGGCTGCTGCAGGGCCGCGAAGCGGTTGGAGAGCGCGGTGCGGGCCGGGGTGACAGCGCAGCCAGGACTTTTTTGCCTGCCACGGACCATAACCTCGGACCAGGAATGATTCAGAGTGGAAGAGGACGAGGGGCGAGGGCCGGCAGGGTCCCAGAGTAGCGTCTCTTGGAGGGAGTTCTGGAGGGAGATGATCTGACGGCTCTGATTGAAGGTGACGTTCATACAGGAGGTGAGTAGTGTTGATTTGGCTTTGAGTTTGGCGGATAATTTGCGGATGTCTTCTTTGAGGCGAGCAATAGTTTTGTTGGCCTGAGCCAGTTCTGAGTTCTCTATCTCGGGTGCAGATACAGCGATCAGTATAGCGGCTGGCGCAGCGGCAGTGGCCATCTTTCCACATTGTATGTGGACGTGTATAGACAAAACTTTTGAGAGGAGTGTTGTTATCTCAGAGACAGTGGCACTGGGACAGCAGCATGTTTGAATTCTTCCGTGGTTTATGCCACTGATAGCACCATCTCCTATCAGCAGCATATCTCTGACCTTGACGTTTGGTCCAGATTGTCTGTCTGCCTGCTGTCTTTTGCCAACTTTATGGCTCCAGTTTCGTGATGATAATCCATTTTCTCTTTGTTCGTTAGAAACATTAAATTCAGTCTCTGACAGTGGCAAAAATCTGTTTGTAAGCTGCATTTTGGGTGATGTTACGTAGGTATTAACATTGTCTCTCATCACTTTGTGCTGCTTTGGCTTAGCACCAAGTTCTCTCCAGGATGATTTTGGTCTTTAGAGAGTTTTGGAAAAGACACAGTATCACTCAGGTTTAAGATGAAAGTAGCAGGTTTTTCACCCTTTTTACTGAGAGTAACTGTGGGCTTCTTACCACCGGATGTCACTGGGAGCGTCTTGTGAAGTCCTTTTTCAGATTCTAAAGCAAAAACCCGTGCTTGTAGCTCATTAATTTCTTGTTGATATCTCCGACAGCGTTCACAGAAGAAATTTGTTTGTTTTTTTTCCCCCGGACATGCTGCTGGCTCGTCAGATCGGTTAAAAATATAAAAATGTTCTTCAAAGTCTTGGTTTACTTAAAATAATTCATGAAATGATGGATATAGAGATTTTCCAGGATTTGTAGAAGGAGTAAAACGATTAAAAAGCAGAGTAAAGAAGGAAGCAGGCTGGAGGAAGCAGGAAAGTGTCTGCACTCTTCAGAAGCAGGAAGTATCAAAGAAGAAGAAGAAGCCAAGAACAAGAGTGTGCACTCGCCAAGTTTCTCGAAGGAAAATGGCCTTCTCGCTGTTCTTCTGATGAGATTTGGCAAAAGCTTAATTCATCAAGTGGCTACACTGGTGATGAAGATGTTCCCAAATGTTGTTTTGTGCTGATTGGCTAAAGGAGTTTGTCTGTCAAGGCCAGTACTCCTGCCCACTGAAAGTGTTTGGAGCGACGCTGAGTCCAGACTAACACAGAGAGCCAAACAGAATGTTGAGCTTACATCATCAGGATGGTCTTACCAGTCTCGACCGGAGCAGTGAGAGGCTGAAAATGTTTGTGAACACATCTGCCAGTTGATCTGTATACACCTTGAAAGCTCGGCCATGGAGGCTATCAGTTCCAGGTGCCTTGTATGAGTTACTCCCTTTGAAGGAGTTGCATGCATCTTCCCTGGATATTACTAGTGGGCAGGGGTCCTGAGCCTTTAAAACTTCCTTAGCAGGGAAGTTGTTTATAAAGTGTGCATTGAGTTTCTGCCTATGGGCAGGCAGAAGCAGAACTAAGACATGATCCCATTTGCCAATGGTGGGGGGAGATGGAGGGCCTTTTATCCTTCCCTGAAAGGAGCGTAAACATGGTCCAGCCAAGCGGAAACCTCTGAGGCTGAAAAATGAAGCCAACACCGGTGTGCTAAAAACTGCAGTCCCTTCAATGGCCACTTAAGGCTGGCTCCAAAAGCCAGTCAATCCCCGTGGACCAACATTTTTAAATGGCTGACTTTACAACCAAAATAATCATGTTTGCATGCCTGGTTAAAAAAAATAGTTTTGATCCCTTCATCTAATTTCCTCCTTCATGACAACTGTACAGGGGGTGAATTTTTATATAACTCAACTGTTTTAATTTTATTAAGGCTTAAAGTTATGCATAATTAAGGATGTGGCCACTCCTAATTCCCAGACACACCAAACCGGGATTGGAGAACTAGCAGGGATGAGAGGCAATGCAGCAGGGTGCTCTCGTCGTGTCTCAGCCAGCAAGTTGCACATAAACACACCAAATCGACGGCCAACAAGCGCATATGTTGAGGACACACCCCTCCATACCAGCAGATGGTGGTCGTCTGTATTTGTCATTCAAAAAGGGAAACCAGGAGACCATCTTGACACTAGTCAACCAGTTAGCACATGAACAACACAATCCAATGTTGAAAGAACAGAATAAATTTAATGTGTGCTAGTGAACAATAACACAAATCATCAGGAAAAAATTTCTGCTAAAGAGCTCAATGAATAAAGAAAAACAATCTTACCTCATACAACAAATTTGTTTCCACCTCACTCCCTCTCCTCATTAGCTCTGTGTTTACATTTCTTAAACTTTTACTTTCTCTTTGCATGCACTGAACTGCCAATCAGACTAATTTCATTCATCGTCAGGCACTGTCAACATTCGGAATCAGCGGAAAAAAGCCAACTAGCACCGGTGAAGGGCCAGCTGTGCAGGACACACTGACAAAGGCGGCAGAGGCCCACCAACAGCCTAACTTTGACCGCTGGTTTGGTATGTCAGGGCCTAGTGAAAGACTGTCTACTAGACGTCACCTCAGGTTCTCAGTTGGATCCACCCCATGCACTGCCCCCAGCCCCACCCTCTCGTCCAACTATAGTCACTTTAGGTAACTTCTGGTTCCAAAAATCCAAATGGCGATGGCAAAAAAGCCAAACTTGAGACTTCAGAACGGGAGTCCACACACCAAAGGGCAAAGTAACAGTGACTGCATCCATTCTTTTATACACTCCATAGGTCGGGCATGTTATCACCAAGCTTAAGACAACTGATGTGTTAATAATATCTCTGCAGATATGTCGATGAGGCTGCTTTACTCTCGCTTCACATATTATTTACACTCTTATGATGACTGCAGGTATGCTGTACAATAAGCAGTGTGCAATTTGTTGGTCGGTGGCAGTCTGTGTATGTACTGTATGTATGTGCCATGTTATTTTTTACTTTCGTAATGGCAGATACTGTATGTGTCCAAGTGAAATTTCCTTCAGGACAATAAACTCTACAAAAGCCTGATAAAAGCAGTCTACAGCCCAGAGGTGCCTTTTCTGTCACTAGCAAGTTCATATGTCTTTAGAGGAAACATGACGTGAACAACAAATGCTGACTGAACAGTAACATAAATGTGTTTTTTGACAGTAAAGGAGTTTATTAACTGGAAATCAGCTGATGGAAACACATCTCAAGGGTCTCAGAACATCACAAGTTTTCAAAAATCTAAAAGTGCTGCAGTTTATGGTTAACATGATCCTAATTCTGTGTGTGTGTGTTGGGAAGGACTTTCAGGAGTCCAGCATGGGGTTAATGCATCTGTCTTTCATTAGGTTAACCCCCCCCGAAACACACACACACACACACACACACACACACACACACACACACACACACACACACACACACACCCACACTCTGTCTATCTAACTGTGTCTCTCTTTCTTCAGCCCATCCTCCTACACTGTTTAGACGGTAAAGTAGGACAGACAGCAGGAAGAGGTGAGTGGGAGGTCACTATGTGAGAGTGTCACATCTAATTGGTAGAAGGTGATGAGGGTAGGACTGGAGAGAAAGAGAAGGAAGCAAAAAAGGCACATGCAGAGGCAGAAAGGAGAGGAGGTGAACAAGGTAGGGAGGAAGAAGAGAGGAGTGTGAATAAAGAGGTGGAGAGGAGAGAAAAAGGGTAAAACATGGAAATTTCATTCATCAAACACGAGAGGAGAAAATGGGAAAGAGAAGAACAAAGACAGGAGGAAGAAAAGAGGAAGGAGGGGGAAGAAGGGGAGAGACAGAAAGCCAACAGTGAGGGCAGAGTGGCGTTAATCTTGGTTGACAGAAATTTCCGCAAGTCTGGCAGGGGGAGGTCAAAGGTAACAAGATGGCTACAAACACACACATTCTACCAACGCTCTACCTAACTTTCCTGTATATGGCCATGTGTCTACTCACTCTTCCACCATGTTACTGCTATGTGCATAACTTTACACACATTTACTTTGTGTCTATACACATACTGTGTGTACAACACATGAATGCATCATCAAAGCTGATTATTCTTTTTAGTATCAAATTGTGTCTTCCATTCTCCAGGCTATGGGCCCTATTTCCTGACAGCACATAGCCAGCAGAGCACAAATTCAATAGCAGTGTAGCAGTGCAGTCTGCAGTGTTTGGTAATTTCCTGGCTCCAAACAAACCCACTTTTACTGAGGTGGATGGAGTGGTGCAGCAGAGGCTCTGTTTAATCAGAAGGGATGGAGGCACAATGCTAATTTGGTGCCCCTTTTAACATAAAATTGCAATTGCATTTCCACTTGCTTGGACCGCCTGTTATCACAAGTTGGCAGAGGTGAGGGACAAAAGTCCCTCTCAAAAATAATAAAATTACAACTTTTCATGTATATTGAGTTTTTCTCTTCCTGTTGGCCACACAGTTTTTCATTTACTAAAAAACATGAATTCTAATGTGGTTAAAGGCAGAGTCTGTAACAGGCAGATTAATGGCTGAGTCTTATTAATAATGTCATGCAGCGGTAACTTGATTCATTATTTCCTGACATGGTAACAGGATTTGTCAGAATCTAACAGGAAAGGAGGTTCAGTGTTTTCTACAAATGATAAGCTGTTAGATGCAGATTCCAAATCCCCTCACTCTGATGAGAGATGTCAGAGTGAGGGGGCTGCCTTGGTCAGGTGCCTCAAGCGGTTGGGGGGTTCAGTGCCTTGCTCAAGGGCACCTGGGCAGTGCCCAGGAGAACTGGCACCTCTCCAGCCACCAGTCCACGCTATTTGGTCCGGACGGGGACTTGAACAGGCGACCCTCCAGTTCCCAACCCAAGTCCCCATGGACTGAGTTACTGCTGCCCCTATTATAAGCAAAAGTCCAAATTCCACATACAGTCACGTCTGTAAATCTTTTCAGAAGTGGCACTGCACACAAAGGAATACACAGATATTTAGCATACACTTTCTAATCTCTTAACAAAATACCCGATAAAATAGGCAGATAGTTGCAGACTTGGGGGATGTGGGTGATGTAACACCTACACTTTGGCCAAAAGCATACAAGATGAAACGAAACTTGAGTGGCCGAATTATCTGAGAGAAACTCGAGTGAAAATGAGTAGGATCACACCCCATATACAGAAAGACTAAGCACATAGGTCAAACTAGGTTGACTGACAGATCATTGAGCCTATCAGAGCAAATCCCCGGTTCTCATCGGTGAGGAGGGGAATCTCAAAAACAAACAGGCTCCACATTTCTGCCACCGGCTGCTTACGGCTTACAGCACTTACTCATCTTGGGAAGCATTCATCATTCAGATGGATTAGGATGCCGTGACTCCAGGTAGTAAATGTTAATACCCATATCACACAAAAGTAGTGAAGTAAAATTTGCTGTCACAGTGATCCATCTATCAAATAGGTAACCTGTCCACCTTAGCCCAACATGCAAATTCCATACACAGCCAGTAGCACTGACCAGTTCGCTATGTAGCCTACATTGTCATGTCTCTCTCTGACCAACACGGAGATGCTGATGCATGCTTTTATTTCCAGTCGTATTGATTACTGCAATGCCCTGCTTTCTGGTCTTCCCAAAAATAGTATCTGCACATGTGCTGACAAGGACCAGAAAGCGGGCTCACATTACCCTGGTTTTAGAATCATTACATTGGCTCCCCGTGTGTTTTGGGATTGATTTTAAGGTCCTCTTAATTGTTTTTAAATGTCTTAATGGTCTTGCCCCTTCTTATCTTTCTGACTTACTTTTATCTTATGAACCCTCGCAGACCCTGAGGTCCTCACGCATCAGCCTTTTAGTCATTCCAAAGGTTAATACAAAAACCCACGGTGAGGCAGCTTTCCAGCATTATGCCCCTTGTTTATGGAACAGCCTGCCGGAGAATCTGAGGGCTGCAGAGAATGTTGAAATTTTGAAAACAGGCTCAAGACCCACCTTTTCAATCTGGCTTTTAACAAATGTCCCTTTTATCTTCCTAATTGTACTAATGTAGTATCACTTTTAGTTTTTTAGATAACTTAGATACTTACAGACACTTATACTTACTGTTTAGATACTACTTATTATTGCTTAGATAGGCTACTGTTTATTATTGTATTTACTTTTAGCATGCTCTACTTTTATCTACTGTATATGTTTTAATTTATTTAATAACTAATTTATCTTATGTTACATCTTAATATTTTATGTCATTTATCATAGTTTAGTTCTTAACTCCAGTGTTTCCTCAGTGGGAGCCATCTGCACTTGGGGGCAGCCGCTGGTTCTGGCTGTTGTGGCGCTGGCTTGGGGTCCACTCTCCCCTGGTGGGGTGGGGGATTCAGACCATCACCTTTCAGCGGTAGTGCTGGGCTCTTTCCCTGCCTGGGCTGGGATTTAGGTTCCTGTTGGCAGCCAGGTTTCCGGGGGCGGTGGCCGCCTCCCGATGCTGATGGCTCCATGTGATGGTGTTTCCTTTCTGGTTCTTCCATGCTCAGCCTTATTTTTTTCTTCATATTTTTTTTATTTTTTTATTTTATTTCTATTTTTCTTCTTTCTTTCTTTTTTTAATCACATCGGAAAGGGAGGCTGAGGGAGATGAGGGGATCTGTGGGGGACCTGTTGGGGATAGAGGGGGCTCTACTTTTAACATGTAAAGCACTTTGTGCTACATTTTATTGTATGAATTTCCAATTGTACTAACACCTCAGCATTATGTGTTGGTGAAACTGCCATTTTGATCAATTGTAAATGAGTTCAAATGAAAGCATCTAGCCTAATAACATGTAAAACAACCTTTTGAGAGTCTGGGGCCTGTGCATTGTGCTAGTACCAATAATAAACAGGATATTTAAATGGATTTAAGTTGCAAATAGTGCATAAACTAGGTAATTCAACAACTGTATTAGCTGTGTTTAAAGTCATTTAGACTCCACTATAGCCTTATAGGTTATGATCATAATTCAGCTAATGCATGCTAACTATACTAACAATAGCTTGGAAATGTCTAAGAACATTCTTTTGCTAACGTTGGATATCAAACAAAAGCCAGAGACAACATCCTGGTTGTTCAGTTGCTGTGAGCTGTAAGTTCACCACTTCTTCCTGGCAGCTCACTCATACTACCCCTGGGTCTGGATCAGTAACAGCATGTAGCAGCATATCCCCAAATATCCCCAAAAGTACACTGCACACTGACCCTCCAGGAGACAGCCCAAGTGGCCTCATTACACAGGCAAGTCTACCATTACACTCATACACTAACATAAGCTCAACACGAATTCAGCACAAAATGTCAGCACAAAAAAATAAGATGTGGTGATATATATATTATGTAGCATGATGTATATTTGTATTTTGGGCCTTCACTGTGTTTAATTTTACAGTCACCTCAGCCACACACCTCCTGGTCCAATCCTGCTGCATATTGTGTGCACATTCCATGTGCACATTTGTGTCAAATTTGAAGAAATTCCATAAAAACTTGAGATATCACATTCACGAGAGTGAGACAGACAAGGTCACAGTGACTTTGACCTTTGATCACCAAAAAATAATCAGTTCATCATTGAGTCCAAGTGGACGTTTGTGCCAAGTTTGAAAAAAATGTCCTCAAACTGTTGTTGAGATATAGTGTTCAGGTTTGACCTTTGACCCTTGACCACCAAAATCTAATCAGTTGTTGAGTCCAAGTGAATGTTTGTGCCAAATTTGAAGAGTTCCCTTGCAGTGTTCTTGAGGTATCGCATTAATAAGATTGAGACAGACAAGGTCACAGTGACCTTGACCTTAGACCTATAACCTTCAAAAACTGATCAATTTACCCATGAGTCCAAGTGGACATTTGTGCCAAATGTGAAAAACTTATCTGAGGCGTTATTGAGATATCGCTTTCATTAGGATGGGACGTATGGACACACGGACAACTTGGAAACATAATGCCTCCGGCCACAGCTATCGCTGGTGTGGAGGCATAAAAACAAAATATTCAGAAAGACAAGCAACATGGTAAAATCTCCCTCTATACATGTATGTATGCAAGAATATGTTTTTTTGAAACACTACCTCTGTATGAGACAGTGTCTCTCCTGACTCCTCACTCCTCCCCCACAGCTCCTGGAACAAGACGACCAACTGGACCACTCCCCCCACCATTGAAACACATCCTCCTGGGAGAAAATATAGAACAGTCAGAAAAAACAATCCGATGCAGAATGTCATTTCCATTAGGGAGAGGCATGACATATTAAACTGCAGTTTGGGAGTTGGAGTTAGGCAGAATGATCAAACTCATGCCAAAAATTTAATATTAACCAGCCTTCATGGGTCAGACAAGAGAATGCTCTGAAGTGTAGCTGGTGTGTTGATGTCCTGTCCATGTTGTAAACTATCTATAACCTAAACCTAAACAGAGAATTTGATTGGTGGTCATATGCCACCTAGCAAGAAACTCTACGGACATGTCTGTCTGTTTGTCCTTTGACACAGGCTTAAAATAGCCTTACCTGCAAAGATGAAGAGTTGTACATATTACAGTCAGACGCAAATTACATTTACATTACACACTTCAAAAGCGGGCCAGCTAAACAAATGAATAAGAGTGTGAGCATGATCACAGTACCTTGTTGCTTGTCTGTTTGACATTCTGACTTCCAGAGGTGTGTGATTGTAGATGGATGTTATGCTGCTCCACCCTCCCTTCACTTCTGTCCTGGCAGACATACAGCACATACACAGACACATACACATGAAGAGGGAACGTATTTACTCTGTGACCCTACATGTATTAGGGTGGATGGAGGTACTGATATCTAAATATCAGCCGGTATATGCTATACTATATATGGACCTAATCATCATAAAATGGTGGCATTGTGTATTTCTGCAAACCATTGGTATGTTACATTTTCCTGTCATTATGTAGCGGATACTGTGAAACTTTACGTTTCAACAATGCTGTGTATGAGTGTGTGTTTAGGTTTAGGCACATAAAAACACTTGGTCATGGGTGGGGAAAGATCATGTTATGGCTTAAAATACCCAGTTTGGGGACAGCTATGTCTCTGTAAACTGGAATTACTGCCTTGCAGTTGTATGCCTCCGTGCACCAGTTTCTCTTACAGTTTAAAACCATGTCTGTGAAAACATGGACGCTTCACACCCATTTTCCCCCCTGACATCACAGAAGACCTATACAATCAGCACAGTTTTCAAGGTGAACATCCAAGATTAGTGTCACCAATTCAGTATCTGACTGAATGTCTCCCCTTCTGCTCCTGAGATATGATGTTGAGTAATGGCCAGAAAAGTGTTTTTGCAGAACATTATGATGTCACGGTGAAGATTGCCTTTGAGCTTTTGGATATAAAATGTCATGACTTCATTTTTTTTTTAGCTTATGGCCAAAAACTTATTTTGTGAGGTCACACTGACCTTGACCTTCGAACTTTCACCACAAAATTCAAAATTCTAACCAGTTTATTCTTCAGCCCAAGTGGATGTTTGTGTCAAATTTAAAGAAATTCCATGAAGGTGTTGTTGAGATATCACGTTCACAGGAATGAAAAAAAATATTTCACATAGATTTGACCCATGACCACCAAAAACTAATGAGTTCATCGCCAAATTGAAGATATTCCCTCAAGCTGTTCTTGAGATATCACTTTCACAAGAATAAGATGGATGCAAGATCACAGTGACCTTGATCTTAGTCTCTTGACCACCAAAATCTAATCAATTCATCTTAGATTCCAAATCAAACTTTGTGCAAAATTTGAAGAAATTCACACAGTCTTGAGATATTACGTTTACATGAATGAGACAGACAAGGTCACAGTGACCTTGAAATTTGACCACCAAAAACATCAATTCATTTTTGAGTCTAAGTGGATATTTGTGCCAAATTTGAACAAATTCCCTTGAGGCGTTCTTGAGATATTGTGTTTACAAGGATGGGATGGATGTACACACGGATGGATGGATGGACAGACAAATGAACAGCAGGGGTTAAAGCAAGAAAAAAAAATTGAAATGTAGAGCACGGAAGATTTGTGTGCCTGAAAACTGAAATTTTTTCCGGAGCAGGGGGCCTGGTGTTGCGGTCACAAAATGAAGAAATAGAAATGTATGTGTTGCAAAGGAACATGTTTATGATCAAAACGAACAAAAAGATTATAGCTTTAGTAGTTACTTTTCAGTTTAAACTTTTATAGCATAATGAGTTTATAAATAAAGATTAAACTTTTAGTGGTCACCAGACTTGTTGACTTATAGCTCCTACATCTCTTTTTTGCCTTGGTGCTATTTATTTTTAGAATCTAAATCATCTAGGCTATTTGCAAAATTGTATTGCGCTTTATGAGAATTAAACAGGCAGTTACATCGAAATTTCGCCTCTGGGAAAGCATGTCATCATTGAAATGGATCATATAATGTTGTGGTGGTGACTTTAAAACTTCAGCATAGAGGATTTTTATTGCAACTTTCATTTCTGTCTGGTTTCTGTTACCTTACCTTCAAAATTACCGCTGGCTTACCGGAGCCTCTCCCGCTCTGTCTGTGCTCTGTGTCTCAATGTAACATGATGTGAAAGCATGCACAGGCATCAGTGTTGATTGGCTATCACTTGTGCCATGTAACCAATCAGAGGGGTCTGTAGGTGGGACATTGTTACAAAGCCCAGTGCAGTGGGGACTGCAGGCAGGGAGGGAGATAGTTGTATCAGAGCCAAAGGAGGGAGTTTTAAAATACATTTATTTAATCGTTTATCGACGAAAAAACGTCCAACACCGATTATGGTAAACAGTAGGTCGTGTTTACTCGCACACTGTGCACCTAAATCATTTTCCCGGATCGCACATATATATATTTTTAGGGGCATGTAAGTGAAGTGCTCGCACTGCAGAGCACTTCTGCCCGTGCCGGACAGAAACATCGCCATGCCGGAAATCCGGCACTGTGCCGGAGAACTTTAACCCCCAGAACAGACAGACAACTTGAAAACAAAATGCCTCCAGCCATCGCCGGCGCAGAGGCCTAAAAATTAACAATTTTTTGTGCCTTAATAGCCACTGGAAACACAGTGATAGGTCACAAAAGTAACCTCACCTGAACATCTACAAGTTTAATATGCTGAACACTACACTTGTGATTAGCTTTCACGTGAGTTGAGCAACAACACATTCCACTGAACCTGCACGTGAGGTAAAATATATTATTTCTATCTCTGCTAAGTACAACTGTGCAGAAAAGTAAGGACAGAGTTTGGAGTTTGACAAGAACCACGTCTATTTCTTTTCAGAATACTAAAAAGGAAAATTTAACTTTTTTATGTGATAAACTGGTTGTTGGTCAAAAAATGTGTTCCTTTGTGTAAAGATGCAAATCATGGTAGAATTAAGCAATGTTATTTTCAGCCCAGTTTCCTCTAAGCAGCCCCCCTGCTCACTGCCACCCATCCATTCAGCTGGCTTGCTTACAGTCAGCTGTTTCATTTTGATTTAGTCTTCTTGTTAACAGTCTTCACCCACTAGATAAATCTTGAATACTATTTTAAAGGAATACTTGAATATTAAGTTACAAAGGCTAAAACAAATTATAAACAGGATCAAATAGTTTCTGCAGGTTTGTTTGGATGAAACAACCTAAAGCTCTGTGAAATGATCTATTAATAAATGTGACAATGTTTCACTTTTTTGGATGGCTACTATTCTAAGAGCTACAAAAAATGCAGCACAAAAAAACAAATTGGTTCATCAGGTCATCAGTTAAACATCTGTATCTTGCTAAATGAAAACATGTACAATATGAAGGGTTCATCACTGGAGTCAGTGTTAAAATTTCACATCAGTAAGCATTTTGATTTAAAAAGGCTAGTGGTGGAGTCTTGACACAATGTGTATCTCCAAGTGTGTATCAGAGTAACTTAAGTGTTAGTGAAATTAGTAAGTAAGTGAATTTTTTATATATAGCACCTTTCATAAATAAAAATCACAAAGTGCTTTACACAGTAACAGTAACAGTAAAAACACAATAGCAGTAAGTAAAAGATACAACAGAACAACGATAGAGACGAATAAAGTCATACAGTGCTTCACAACATGGTGATAGCTAGGGAGGTAGAAAAGGAGATATGGGGCATAAACACTTATTTAGCTAAAAGCCTGTTTGACTAAAAATGTCTTCAGTTGCTTTTTAAACCTATCGACTGAATTTAAGGAATATAAGGTAAGAGGCAGTGCACTCCACAGTCTGGGTGCTACTGCTTGAAAGGAGCATTCTCTACGGGACTTAAAGTGGGTAAATGGAACTACTAGCAGCATCTGACCTGAAGACCTTAGACTGCTAGTGGGAGTGTGCAGGTGTATTAGGTCAGAGGTGTAAGAAGGAGCTTGTCCATGTAGGACTTTGAAAGTAAGGACTAAAATTTTAAAATGAATTCTAAAATTTACTGGGAACCAATGAAGAGAGACTAAAACAGGTGTAATGTGTGATCTTTTGCTTGTGCAAGTCCAAAGCCTTGCAGTTAACCATTGTTTGATGTTTAACAGACAATTTATCAGGGACGATAATTTATGGAACTCGGTGGGCTTGAATGTACAGTATAACTGGATATCATCAGCATAAAGGTGGTAAGAAATACAGCTATAGTGTGCGATTAGTTGTCCAAAAACAAGAAACAAAATAGGACCTAAAACAGAACCCTGTGGAACCCCGCATGACAAGTCTTTAGTTTCGGACATAATCTGGTTTGCAAAAACACTCAAGCTTCTACCAGCAAGGTAAGATGAGAACCATTCTAAAACTGATCCAGTCATTCCGACCAGCTCTTGCAGTCTTTTTATCTTAATCTTATGATCGACTGTATCAAAGGCAGCTGAAATGTCCAATAAAACTAAAACTGTGTATTCTCCGAAGTCTGCTGACATCATATTATCATTAGTGACTTTAAGTAATGCAGTTTCCGTGGAGTGCACCTTCCGAAAACCTGACTGAAATCTGTCATGTCTCATGTTCCTCTAAGAAAGAGGTCAGTAGTTCTGCTACAATTTCTTCTAAAATTTTCGACATGAATGGAAGTTTGGATATTGGCCTATAGCTTTTCGTCTGTGAATGATCAAGACCAGGCTTTTTCAGTGTTGGTTCAACAACAGCATGTTTAAAAAAGCTGGGAACCACACCAGTTGAAAGTGAGTTATTATATATGTCTACAATACAAGGGCCAATGGAATTAATAGAATATTTTTTTAAATAGAGCAGTGGGGAGAACATCGACGGGACAGGAGGAAGGTTTAATTTTAGCTAGTAGAGTAGTAATGTCATGTTATGTCACAGGTTTAAAGGAGGACCATGTGAGAGGGGATGGATCAGAGGCAGAGCTGTAAATGTTTGATGGAGTGATACTTTCCCTGATGTCACTGATCTTATCAGTAAAGAAATTCAGAAAGTAATTACTGTATGCTTTAAAGAACACAGGGATTTGAGGGACAGAAGGGGAAACAATGGCGTTTATGGTGTCAAATAAGAATTTAGGGTTTGTCTTATTTGAAGATATTAATTGGGAAAAATATTCAGTTCTGGCATTTTGTACAATAGAATTTAAGGAGGACCTAAGTTCCTTAAGGTGTAGCCTGTGAACCTCAAGTTTAGTTGATTTCCATAAACGCTCGGCCTTTCAACAATTTCTCCTATGATTTAGGATAGTTTCATTTATCCAAGGACAGGGCTTTTTATTAGGACGAAATTGGATTTGACAGTTGCTAATTTATCTAAAATAGCTGATCATTTACTGTTAAATGACTGCATGAAAACATCCATATCATCACATCTTGTCAGTGAGCATGGGTCAAACAGAGCAGAGAACCTCTCAACAACATCCGGGTTTATAATTCGCCTTTGGATCATAGTTTTCAAGGGTGGAGGATCCAGATGGCGGTTAAGATCAAAAAGTACACAGCTATTATCAATCACAAGTATATCCTCCACACACACATTTACAATATTGAAGCCCAGTGAGAAAACAAGGTCCAGGGTGTGTCCCTTTATCAATCAGTCAATCAATTTTATTTATAAAGCCCAATATCACAAATACAATTTGCCTCACAGGGCTTTACAGCATACGACATCCCTCTGTCCTTTCAATCAATCAATCAATTTTATTTATAAAGCCCAATATCACAAATACAATTTGCCTCACAGGGCTTTACAGCATACGACATCCCTCTGTCCTTTAGACCCTCACAGCGGATAAGGAAAAACTCCCCAAAAAACCCCTTTAACGTGGAAAAAAAAATGGTAGAAACCTCAGGAAGAGCAACTGAGGAGGGATCCCTCTTCCAGGACGGACAGACGTGCAATAGATTTATGTGTGTGGGTCCAGAGACATGCTGTGTGAAATTAAAAGAGTCAGTAATGGATAAGAGATCAGCAGCCATGTTACATGAGGCATTGTCGACATGTAAATTGAAATCGCCCAAAATTAAAACCTTCTCCAGCTTGATGATAGAAAATAAAAATTCAATAAAATCAGTAAGAAAAACCCCTGCTGGACCAGGAGGGCGGTAAATTAGCACACAGTAAAACATATTAATAGAACCGACCTTAATCATTTGTGACTCAAAGGAGGGAAAATCTTCAGAGATCTTATTTCTGCATAAGCATCTGTCCCGGTACACAGTGGCAAGACCGCCACCACGGTGACCCAGTCTAGGTGTTGCAATAACGGAGCAGTCAGTAGGACAGAGCTGAATAAACTCATTGTCCCTTTGCCACGTTTCCATAATAAACATAATGTTTATGTAATTAGAGTTAATGTAAAATTTTAAACTGACAAATCTGCACCACATCAAGCTAGAAGTGGACATTTGGTTTGCCATGTATCGGAAAGATTTGATTTACCTTAGGTCAAATCTCAGCAAGGTGGTATTTTTTACACAACACAAATATACACACATCAAGGCTCAAAGTCCCACTGCTATGTTGTCTCAACAGGGTCCTAAGCAAGCCCACACAGCCTCCTTACTTTGTCAGATTAGCCTCTGACTAATTTGACACACAAACACACACATCTCTACAGTGTTTGTGTGTGTGTACGCGGGCCTGTGTGTGTGTCTGTGTGTGCGCACGAGCACGTGCATGTGCACGTATTTGAATATTTGTATGATTCATTAGCAGAAACACTAAGGTGGTTTAAATCTTATTTATCTGATCGTTTTCAGTTTGTTCATGTTCATGATGAATCATCTTTACGTACTTAAGTTTTCCACAAGGTTCTTTGCTCGGACCAGTCTATGGAGCTTTATCCCTATCTTTATTTAAGAGAGTGGTCTATCTGTTTGAGAGCATTATTTATTGATTTCACGTTCAAAAACCCTGCCCTCACACTCAAATAGCCTCTGCTTGCGCTTGGATCTACTCTTGTTTCTGCTCAAACTGTGTGCTCGCACTCAGATACAATGTTGCTCGCACAGATTTCCTGCTTGAGCTTCAGCTTTTCTCCTCGCGCTCAAACTGTTTCTGTGCGCTCGCGGAATTTCTGCTCTCAGATTTCTGCCCTGTGCTTGGATTTTTTTGTGTAACAACCCTGTCAAAATCCCCCAACCAACAGAATGCCAGATTTACTGTTGACCAATGAACTGATCCCTGCCTCCTTGTGGGCACGCTTGCTTTAGTTTTGGAGCGTCACGTCCGGGCAGGTACTCTTTAACCAGGTTCATCCACTCCCACCCTCTTCCCCTGTCAGGAGTTATTTTTCAACAGTCACCAGCTCACTATACATTATCCCTTACACACACACATATCTATACATATATACATACATATATATATATATATATATGTATGTGTGTGTGTGTAAGGGATAATGTATAGTGAGCTGGTATATATGTATACACATACATACATATATATATGTATATGTATATATATATATATAGATATATGTATACACATATCTATATCTATATATTTATATATATGTATACATATATATCTATATAGATATATACATATATATATATACATATATATATATATATATATATATATATATATATATATATATATATATATACATATATACATATACACACAGACACACAAGGGAAGAACATTTAATAAAGCCCTGGAGGATCGGAGTGGATGAATCTGGTTAAAGAAAGTATTTTTTTCATTACTGTACGGGGAAAAAAAAACGAACCATGACTTGTGTACCAAGGTACGTACCGAACCGTGATTTTTGTGTACCGTTACACCCTAGTGTCACAAATAGACACAACTTTATGTTTGATGGGACGACGCATTGCAACAACACCAGTGCATTTTCGTGGTTCAGTACACCATAATCAATTTTTACAGTATCTTACTGTAATATGTACAGTAAGATACTGTGTATGCGCATATAGTATGTTACTGTAAATAGCAAAGGAAAGTGGGAAAATACTCTTTTTTTCTCTACTGTAAATCAATTTGACAGTTGATTATAATACTGCAGTTAAAAACAGTAATAGCACTGTAAATGAAAATACTGTAATAATATGTAAATGAAAATACATCAATGCTGCTGTTAATGAAAATACAGTAATGACACTAAGAATTGAAATGTAGAAATAAAATTGTAAAAATTAACAGTAACTCCAGCTGCCAGTAACTACTTTACAGCAACCTTTTTACAGTGTGACTAAACAAAGGTCTGGAGATTAGCTGTACAAAGTGTTTGTTGGACTGGAAATATTTAAAACATTTCAGTGTACAAAAAGCATGCTTATATTTCTTCCTGAGTAAAGTTTTGGGCTTTGCTTTTAAATCAGGATGTGGTAATGTGGTATGGCAAAGGACACTCTTTTATGTTAACCTGTATTGTTACCATATCCCCTGTAATTTCCCTACAGCCTTCTTGTGCTGGAATAAGATACAGTGGTGACTGACACTGCTAAATAGCCTGTCCTGTATGTTTACATTTACAACAGAAATAAACATACAAATAACCATTTATGACCGTGTTTATGAATCAACTATCAAGAATATTCAATATTAATATTCACAGTTCAAACACAAAATTCAATTCAACTCCGGTGGCAGGATTTTGAAGAGGTATGGAGTACAGCCAAGCAGATATTGGCATGGTTATTATTTGATAATATTAGCTTATCAAAGATACAGCTATATTCACATATATGTACAGAAATGCCAAATCTAAAATATATTAAAGGTAATTTAGAAATAGTGTCACTGTTACATAGTTTGTCCACCAGGCAGTACTGACCTGCTCAAGGTGTCTGTCACTGTTCTAACCACTAAAGGTCCAGGGTGTAGGATGGAATATAATATAATAAGTATGTTTAGAGTATAATGAATTTAAAATGTGAATTGTTGTGTTCCCCTTACCTTAGAATGAGCCATTTGTATCTACATAGGGAGCGGGTCTTCTTGTTTGGAGATCAGATCACCATGTGGCACCACCATGTTTCTACAGTAGCCCAGAATGGAAACCAAACACTGGCTCCAGATAGGGTCATTTGTGTTTTTGCATCACCCACTGTACTAACAAGCCCAACAGCAATGAGCAGCGCCAGAGTTACACTGACTTGTAACGTGAAACTACTTAAATCAGCGTTTCTAGCTGTTCTAAACATGTGGTCCCTTTGTTTGAAGAGGAGGGGACCACTGTGGATAATTCAGTTTCTGGCAAAAACTACCTAAATGTCTGGATGTTATGTTTTTGGAGAAAAGAAGTGACCATACATTAGCATGTGTTGGACAAGCCGCCCACACCAACATGACAAACTGCGTTGGAAATACATTGATTTAAAACATGAAACTACGTTATTCAGTGTGTTTGTTTTGTTTTGTAAAAAGGAAGAGACCTCTGCGGATAACCTCTCTTATGGTAAAAACCTCTTGAACATCTGGATCAGAAAAAGGTGAGCACACTAACTTATGAGAGAAAAGGGGTGAGCACACAACAGTATGTTGTGGGCAAGCCGCCCGTCTCTGAGATGCCAAACAGAGTCAGAGATACACTGATTGGTAATGTGAAACTGCTTTATTCAGTGTTCTTATAGGTGTGAATCACCTGGTCTGTTTGTTTTAGAGAGGAGGAGACCTCTGTGGATAATTCAGCTCCTAGTAAAAAACTCCCGAACAACGAACACTGCAGGAATTCTGGTTGAGAGAAGTTTTAGCTGGTTGCAATCTGCAATTCACCACTGAGGGCCACTAAATCCCCTGAAATCTTACACTTCACCTTTAAGACATCTCCCTTAAATGTTTACTTATGGGTCTAAGATTTTTTTTTTTTTTTTTTTTTTTAATAATTTGGTATATATATTTTTTATCAGATTTCTCATTTCAAATATCTGCCTCATTCTTGGCCTAAAAACTCCCATTATCAGTCAGGCTCCAACATGGGGTCTACTTTGACTGTCCAGGCACAAGGACAGAATACATATGTGAAAATGTCACCATCCCTTAAATTTAGCAATTTTTTAGCAATATTCCTTAATTATAAAGAAAGATTGGGCCGGTTTGCTAAAGTGGTTCTCAGACATCAGACTTGAATCAAAAAAAGCCTACATATATTAATGATATGGTTATGGTAATTTACAAAGATTGTCACTTTTACATAGTTTGTCCACCAGTCAGCACTGGCAAGTTTATTTTTCATCTGTTTAATGTCCTGCTCAATGTGTCTGTCGGTATTCTTTAATAACCAAACTTAAGGCATCTCATGAAATGTTTGTTTAAATGCTAAGTTTTTATAAAATGACATATTTTGTCAGATTTCTCATCTCAAATATTAAATATCATTATCAGCCTGAAAACTGATGTTATCAGTCAAGTTCCAATATGGAGTCCACTTTGACTGTCCAAGCGCAAGGCCGGGAATACAAATTTGAAAATGTTCCTTAAAATCCATCACTTTTTCTTTATTACAAAGCAAGATTGAGCTGGTTTGCTAAAGAAGCTCTTGGATATTAGATTTGATTTAAAAAAAACAAAAAAACAAAGCGCACATACATTTTTCACAAATACGAACACATTTTAATATGGTATGTCTGTAATATACCTTGAAAGCTTAGTGCGGTGCACACAGCCATTACAGTACCTGCTAATAAAGTGCTAATAAAGTAAATGGCAGGCAGCATGAGAGGGCCATGGGTGGCATGTCCGATGACATAGCAGGCTATATATTTTCCCAGACTGACAAATAGTTTACCATCTCAATGGTACATGCAGTTGCAATTCATCTCTCCATGTCTTGAAAGGAAAACTAATGACTGCTGTTTTAAACTAAGAGATGTTAACACAATAAATCCAAACCTTAAAATAGAAGGCATTACCTCACTGTTGCTATGGTGCATTCCGTTTGTGTGTAATAATGTGCAAAGACTTCTTTGGCATCGTTGGAAGACAATGTCTTTCAATAGTCTGCCAAAAAAAAAAAAATTTTTAGATGTCATGCCAGTTGTTGTGTGCACTACACAACTTTCCTTTTCTACTGTTGCCATCAATTTGATGTGACTTTATGTGTAGTCAATTTAATCCACACAGCTCACTTTCAAATCCAGAAACCCAGACCTCTTTTAAGTGCACTACACAGTATGTGTTTTCTTTCATTGGCAAGAATGAATGGACTGAATGATAAACACAGTGCTAACCAGACAAATAAGGGCCATTTTATCAGCTATCTGTGGGACATTAATGTTCAGTCCATTCATGTGCATAGAAACCAATCAGTGTTTATGGTTTAGAAGAACTGTGAGTTTTTTTCAGAGAAAGTGTTCGCAAAACAATGGTTTACACAGCCTTTGGTAATGTATCTGTTCAGAGTTTCAACCGTGAGACCCCAAGGCACCCTGATAGGCTTACTGCTGGCTGTCACCATGTTGTCGTCTTTACTTAGTTTAACACTGTGTAAGCCTTTTGGTCAGGCAGAAGATCAATAGGTTAGTTTGTTAGTCATCCTGCTGGTCATTTAGCCCACAGTGAAGAATGTAGCCAAATGGTCAGTGATGTCACTTTCAAACATTAAGGCAGAAATGTTGTTTATCCTGCAATTGCTGGCCAAAAGGTTGAGACAATTCATGTTCATTTGACAGGCTAAATTACTGAACCACTTATATCCTCTGCCACAACAATATAACTATAGAGCTATAGTTAAATATTTCCTTTAGGGGAGATTAGCAAGGATAAAATAAATAGTGAAGCACTATATGTGAACGAAAGCTGTTACTGCAAATATCAATGGTTGTGATACTGACAAAACTGCTATTTTTTTCTGTGTGGCTGTTCCTCCATCTATACTGCAATAAGCTGTATCTCAATATGTTAATGTTAGATGCAACTTAGAGACCATATTACCAAAATGTTTAATTTACAAGTGTGCTCAACAAGAGCAGTAGATAAAAAATTCTCTGAAAATCAAGTATAGCGCTTACACTCCCACAGTTCTGAATGGAGTAACAGGAGCACTGGAGAGACAATCACAAGTACACAAGTCTTTGTAACATAATGTGAAAATTTGTGTTAAAAGACACCACACAAAGAACCCTGAAGAGACTGTCCAAAAAGGGGGAGGCATGTCATAGGCTATAGTCTTGTAAGTGCTGAGGGAGGACTTACTTTGGCATAGGGGAGGGGCTTACAAATCTAAATGTATTTTGTATGTATTTTGCGGCAGATTTTTTTAAGGAAACAACACAGCAGGTTTGAAAGGAATGATTTCTTTAAAAATGACACCATTTATCATAGCCAGACACTGTAAAAACAGAAATTATTGTTGAATTATCAAATTTCCTACAGTCCTTGGACACATCATGTGTGACACTCGCTTCTGTCAGGAAAAAAACGTAACCAAATCTGGCGATATTTCACCAAATCACTTTACATCTCAGAAATATGGAAATAAACAAACCACATTTGCAAGAACTAACTGGCATGAGGGACAAGTGTGAAAAAGCGAGGCTTTTTTCAACTCCAGGATTTGTCTTAACTTTCAAACATCAGAGGGTAAGCTTTAAAAATCGAATAACTAGGCTAATTTATGATGGAGGGAGGGTCGTGTATTTTGCACTAGTCACTCAGGGAGACTAAACCTGTTATTCATGATTTGCATTTTCAACCATCTGCCTAAATGATAAAACACTAATATTTGCGTGCATTGCTTGGATGAAGTGATCAAGTTCAACAAAGCTGCTGTTTTTAGCAACACCATAAACAAACGGGCAAGTTGAATTGGGGGAAGCAGTATGACAGTTCAAACATCGAACCCCTCTGAGAAAGTATTTTAGTCTCGTTCTTCAGATAAGCCACACAGTATAACAGGTCACACTCATCTGTTGTGGACAAAGCGTACACCATACCATTTATACTTTACATGGTGTATGTCATTGTATAGCTGCCCTGTTTGTCGTCTAATGTAAACATGTTAGACAGCCGTTTTCCAAGTCGTTACCGTTAATTCCTTGATGCAGCATATGCACCCATGCATCCCACTAATTCAACAAAGTAGCCTATCAACTTTACTAGGAGGTTCGCCGAAGGGGAACAGTGACATTCCCGCATTTGGAAACAGTTAGCTTACCTTCACAACACAAAACACTGGGGTTATATGGGTTCTCGAAGCCCGAGCTACTTTAGAGACTGAAATTTATTTCAGACATGATCCCTGAATCGATTAACGTTACATCTTGGCCGAATTGAAAATAACTCCAAGAATTAGGCTAATTTATAGTGAAACTAGACAGTGCCCTTGACGATAAGCAAGACAGAGTCAAAGTGACAGACTTAGGTGTAACTACTCTCCACTAGAGCAAACTCCCCAGTCCCCCTTCCTAACGTTTAACCATTTTGCAAATTCATACAGATTTGAGAGATGAACAAACGGCTATTCCGCGAGCTATTTACCTTAACGGACCAGTTGTTCGTTAGCGGGAGAACCGGGAGGTGTAGTAGGAGAAAGGAGCAAACCGGGAGAGCTAAGCCTCCGTTACCGAACATTGTTCATTCATGTCATGGACCGACTACACTTCCCCTCCCCTTACCTCGGCTCCCCTCCTCACTCCTCTCCCTCTGCCCTCCTTCCTCCTCCCATTTCGACCCCCTTTTGATGTAGCTACGCCTTCTGCTCTCTCTCGCGCCCACACCCCTACGCACGCGCGTACACACGGACACCATACCCCCACTTCGGTCTCAGTCTTGACATCCACATGATGTCTCAGCTGCAGTTGTTTCGGGATGGTATTTTGAAATTCATACAAGTGTTCTGAACTTAATTTCTATAGTCATATATATATATAAGTTATATTACAGGCTATAGGACTATAGTAGGCTTACATGATATGGGGTGAATTCTAGTAAAGTGGGACACTTCCTGATCATTTGTCAATGTTAATTATAATCCAAATGTCTTAGCTCTTCATACCATACTATTCTAAATAGCTTAAGAGCTCTACTATACTATACAGAAGAAAAGAAAGGAAAAGAAAAGAAAGACAGACAGACAGACAGGATGGATGACCCTTCCTCAAACACACAGTAACCAAAACCACATTTTACCCAGCCCCACTGTCAAAGCAGAACACCTTTAATGGCAAACTGAGATAGACTACGTATCTCAGTTTGCCAATAAAGGTGTTCTGCTTTGACAGTACTTTAAACACAGGACATTTACAACCTGGGGTACGTCCCAAGTCTCTTAATTTTATACTGCTAACTCCTAACTCCTTACTTTAACTGGAAGTCGTTCGAGGTCCGCCATCTTTAAGGTTGTCTCATGTCTCTTATTCCTGCCAGTAAGTTAGCGTTAGGAGTTAGGAGGGATCTGTTAGGTGCGATGAGTAAGGTAACACGAGAGGTTCCTAACAGGAAGACTTTTTCAGCTTGAGGCCATGACGTATAAATACTCGCCCCCTACATCTGGCTCATTTGAACGAGATGGCGGAGAAACAGCGCAAGTGTACGCGTTACATGCATTCTTTGCAATGAAGCGCTGTAATTCACATGCCTACGTGACTACAAAGAGTAACGTTAATGATATTTCCTGCACGACTGTCATGTTGTAATTACATTTATTTCATTCACAACCCATTGCGTTGTTCAGCAGACTGTCGGTGATGTGTGGCTGTTAAATGTGCAGCTGCTCATGTCCAGAACCACGTGTGTTGATATAACACCACACACACACACACACACACACACAAACACACAAACACTTTTGCCCATCATTAATTGTCCTGCATGTCATGTGAGTGGAATAATGTTTAATAGCTTGTAGGTAATATTAATTATTAATATTAATATTAATTAATATTATTACTTTCATTAAGGTAAGCTACTGTCATTACCATCTGTCCTGCATCTCTCTCTGTCTTTCTCTCTGTTTCTCTCTCTCTCTCTGTCTCTCTCTGTATGCCTCATTGTGTCATACGGATTACTGTTTATTTATTATGTTGATCTGTTCTGTACGACATCTATTGCACGTCTGTCCATCCTGGAAGAGGGATCCCTCCTCAGTTGCTCTTCCTGAGCTCCTGAGCTCAACGCCGAACGCTGGCTCCGTTATGCAGCAGATCCAGCTGTCGTGCTGTCATCAGAAAAGGACATCGCTTTACGTGACGCTTCAGAGTAAGGCAGTCTCATGTCTCTTAATCAGCAATCCTCGCTCCTCACTCCTAACTCCTGACTCCTTGCATGTTTTCCTAAGTGGGAGGGACTAAACAGTTAGGTAAGGTGGCTAGGTTAGGTGGTTAGCAGTAATTTTAAGGGACTTGGGACGTACCCCTGGTCTCACTCCAAAGTCGTCAAAATCTGGTGCTTGGTCAGTGAATTCTTGTGTCGGACACAGACGAAATAGGCCGACCATAAGATTGTAAAGCCAAACCCTGCTCTTTTTTCCTAAACCCTACTGCGTGTGTGTGTGTTGGCTAAATGTAACCGCGTGTTTATTACTGAAGGAAAAAAAATGTGTGTTTATTTTGAAAGACACTGTATGCAGACTTTACATTTCCTGTGAAAACATAAGTGTATTTTGAATACTGACAATCATGTAACAGGCTGAAGTTGACACTGCATCCCAGAACGGATGGTTACAGAAAGTAACCGTGGTTCTATGAATTATCACAAACTGGCTCAGTGTATGTGACAAGAAGGGAGTCCACACCAAAGATTTACTTAAAACAGCCGAATTTATTAAACTAAAATTAACTTAAGTAATCAATGGAATGTGTAGGTCAGCAAGGTCAGTCATGAAAGCCATGCATGGGTAAGTGTCAGGTGTGTTGTGGAGGTGTTGAAGGTGCAAACCAAAACCAATGATGGTCAGTGGATGTCTGCTGAAAGGAAGGGAGAGACCAAGTGAACAGTTTCGGCAGCTTTTATAGCTTGGAAATCCAGGTGAGCCTAATCAAGGTAACGACCATCCTATGTAAGCCGACGGCCTGATGAGGCTGGCTGAAACACTCAAAGACTGTGGGAGGGGCGTTGCTCTCAGAATGAGCACCAAAGGTCATCAAATGACATCTAACAAGGAGGTCTACAACCACACAAAGCACAGGTCAGAATGTTCTGCCTATACAGCTACTCAAAGCACACTGAACGGGTATTACATAAGTGCTAAACCAAAGTAACATACTCAAAGGTTCCTCTAAACAAAAGGCTCATTAGCCAACCAAGTCGTCCCAAGTCACAAAGAGAAAACCAAGCCACAACAAAGCGCACACACAAAACCAAACAAAGCATGAGCTGTAGCACTTATCACTGAAATTAGCAGGCCAAGCTACCAACTTGCAGATTCTAACAACAGATTTAGTCAACTGCTAACTCACTGCCACTGTTTGTTTCTTACCAACTAAATCCAATTCTACCACATGCCTAGCCATCTTGATGCGTGCCAAGCTCAAACAGTTGATAGTGCAACTTACCATCAAGACCAGACAGAGGACATTTATTCAGCAAAATTGGCCACAATTTAAGATTACAAACCCACAAAAACAAGTGTGTACAGGAACATGTGCAATGGTGAAACTAAATAATCACCACAGAGCTCAAGCCCCCCAACTCTGTCTAACTGAGGGGTATTGCACAAAAGTAGAATAAAGAAATCCAGGATAACAGAGCAAGCGTAGCTTGACCTAGTCTGATTGACGCATCTTGGCTTAATTGGTTGCACGCTTGCTGAGCCAGGATGAAAAGGTGCGGCTATGTCAAGCCAAGTGTAGATAGTTGGGATCGGCGCACGTTCACGGCATTCTTAAATAGACAACAGGATCAATCACAGAATCACAGAGTGGAAAATGGATGAGAGTCGCACTTCCTATTTTACAGCGGCTGAGCAGCAGCTCCTAATGGAGTCATATGAGGAGGTGAAACACATTATAAGAAAAAAAGGCAACACCAGTACTATAATCAAGGGAATGGAGAAAACAATTGTGGACCGGCTTAATGCGTAAGTAGTCCAAAAAAAAAGTACAATTATTAAACAGTAGCCTACTCCGCTGAAACTGTTATAATTACAATTAAAGGACTAACGGAGTTACTTACTTTTCAAGTCCACTAATTAACAGTTGTACACTTTGTCTATTTTATCTATCCACTCTTCATAAAGAACAAACTTGTTGGGACTTCCGGGTGATGCCATGTGTGTGATGGTCGCATAGATAGTTGCTCTGACTCAATCGGTCTTAAAAACATCCCCTCCACCCGAATATTGCTACTCGAGGACATCAAAAGACAAGAGATGAACGGGGGAAAATCACAGAGAGGTCAGAAAAATCTGAAAAGGCGAGTACACGAACAGTCAACGTCGAAAAAAGAACAAGATGAGCCCAGCGACATGCTAGATAGCGGATGCTAGCAAGGACGCAGAGGAGCTAGGGCTGCTCTGTGAAATCTCCAAAGACATTCGCGACTTCAAAAAAGAAATAAATACGGCAATCTCTGAGCTCAAGGGCGACCTAAGAAAGGACCAAGCTATCACTGAAGCACAGCAGCACATCTTGGACATGGAGGACAGCGGGATGGTAACTAAAGAGGCTCTGCTTTGTCTGCTTAAAGAACAACGCAAGCTGCAGGAAAAAGTGACGGACTTAGAGAGCAGATCTAGAAGAAACAACATCAGTGTGTATGGCATACCTGAGGACTCAACCTGAGGGCAACTCGATGATCAAGTTTGTGGAAAACTTGTCGACTACGGAGCTCCTCTTACCCGATGGCACATCTTTGCAAATTCAATGCGCTCACAGAGCCTTGACATGGAAGCCGGGACCCGATGCTAATCCGAGATCCATCATAATAAATTTCCTGCAGTTTGATGTGGAAGAGACCATCCTGAAGAAGAACAAAATTCACATAAACAACAAACAGATTTTCTTTGACCAAGACTACGCCTACGAGGTGATGGAGAAGCATAGAGCCTACGGGGAAATTAGAAAGGCCCTTAAAGAGAAGGCTATTCATTTCCAAATGCCGTTTACAAGGATCCGAATCCACTGGAGTGATGGGACCCGGACCTACGAGGACCCACAGGAGGCTGCAAGGGAGCTGAGCTCACGGGGCATCCTAGTATCTATAAGAGAAGACTCGAACTTGAGCGTAGAGGACAGCATACGGAGGGCGTTTCCATGGCAACAAAAACACTTGGACACACGAGTGACAGAGAGTGACTGGGTAAAAGGAGGTAACATTTAGTTACTCTCCCCTCTCTTTTGTTCTTAAACATTTTAAATCACTGATTGAACTGAGTAGTATTGAAATAGTTGGACTAATCTAGGGGATATGGATTGCTCACACAGGTCAGTCATTCCACCACTAGGGAGGGCCCCAACCACACGGGAGGGCAATATCCCTCTATGCGCCAACAGGGACTGTAAAGGGGCTGATGTCCCCTTTTCCTGTGAAGTCTCTGTGTTCTTGAGTTTGTATTTTTGTTTTCTGTTCAAAACTGGGGAGATCTGTTTTTGTTCAGTTTATGGTATGACATATATCATTGTTCAGGTTCTTACTCCATATATTATGGCATTGAAAACAAAAATGTTGAGTGTGGCCACATGGTTAAAGGGACATTGTGTAACATTTTCAGTTGTTTATTGGCAAAAATTGATATCTGCATTCATAAATATGTCATCACTGGTGTACTATTACCTCCACCAATAATCTGACTTATTCTCGTAAAAGGAAAATTTAGGATTTGTTTGTACATTGTGCGGGCAAGTCGTCTGGGGGGTTCCATTACGGTTCGCCATCTTGAGAATACACCCGCCAGCAAGGGACATACAGCACCGCCTTCGGCGTTTTCGTTGAGAGCCAGGCCAGCTGCGTGACTGAGGAGCCGAAGGAGAGGAGCAAGAGGTGCTTCGCTACTACCCTGGCAAATTTGAAACAAAGTCCCACTCTTTGAGCATAATGCAGGATCAGGCATATGCAGCATCATGGGAGACGGAATCCTTGTCGCCGAGAAAGTGCAAAAGGGAATAGAAAAGGCAGCGTGACCGGCGAATTAGTAGGAACAGAAAGAAGGCCCACATCGGGTTAGCCTTTCCCAGGTAGAGAGAGCTGCTGAGCGAGGATGGTATATAATCACAGGCCGGCGCTGCTGTTGGCTGTTAGCCCGTGTTAGCGGCCAGTCGCTAAAAGTCTCATCCCTCTCCTTCCATCACTGCGCCGCCGTTAGCCGCTGTTAGCCGTTAGCCGCCGTTAGCGCTGGCCTGTGATTGTATTACCTTTCTCCTTCAGCAGCTCTCTCCACCTGGGAAAGGCAACCCCAATGCTGACCCTTGTTTTTGTAATTCGCCGGTCACGCTGCCTTTTTGATCCCCTTTTGCACTTTCTTGGCAACGAGGATTCCGTCTCCCGTGATGCTGCATAATACATGATCCTGCATTATGCTCAAAGAGTGGGACTCTCTTATGCCGCAGTAGTGCAGCTGGCCACTATCAGCTGTTTCAATTTACACCCGCCCCAACAGTCCTACATTGTAAACACAGCCAGCATGGTGAGGAGGGGGTTTGTCAACTCGCGTCGCGTGTGTCTGTGTAGGAGCCTGAATGAATACTCCATGTAGTATCGGATGACATGGTTTCATCAGTGTTATCATAGCTTTTTGGTACACAGCGGCTATCGTTGTTACAATACGTGTTTGAAACAGTGAGGTGCTAGAGTGCGCCATCTGTTTGAATGCAATATATGATTTCAGCGTTAGATGGGAGAAATTCCTACACACTGTGGCTTTAAGGTAATTTCTCTAAATGTCAACGGGCTCTTGAGTCCAGCCAAAAGAAATAAAATACTCACTAAATTAAAAAGAGAGAATATAGATATTGCATTCCCAACAACATGAAAAACTAAAAAGACAAGGATTTAAATAAATTCTAGCTATTAGAGGCAAAATTCATGACGACCTGTCCTCAGATAGTACCTATCTAACCTCAAACACAGCTGTAACACCTAATATTTATTTAGATTCCTTCTCCCCAATTTCTCCTCAAGAATTGACCGCAGTGATTTCATCATCTAAATCATCAACGTGTCTCTTAGACCCCATCCCAACTAGGCTACTCAAGGAGGTCTTACCTTTAGTTAACACCCATATATTAGACATGATCAATATATCCTTATTAACAGGCTATGTACCACAGTCTTTTAAGGTAGCTGTAATTAAACCTCTACTAAAAAAGCCCACCCTGGATCCAGAGGTGTTAGCCAACTATAGACCAATATCTAATCTTACCTTTATGTCAAAGATCCTTGAGAAAGTAGTCGCAGACCAGCTGTGTGATTTTCTCCAGGATAATAATTTATTTGAGGAATTACAGTCAGGATTTAGAGCGCATCATAGCACTGAGACAGCTCTAGTGAAAATTACAAATGACCTTCTGATTGCTTCTGACAAAGGACTCGTCTCTGTACTTGTTTTATTAGATCTTAGTGCAGCGTTTGACACTGTTGACCATGAAATTCTGTTACAGAGACTGGAACACTTAATTGGCCTAAAAGGTTCTGCACTAAGCTGGTTTAAATCTTATTTATCTGATCGTTTTCAATTTGTTGACGTTCATAATGAATCATCCGTACGTACTAAAGTTTGTTTTGGAGTTCCGCAAGGTTCTGTGCTTGGACCAATCCTATTTATTCTATATATGCTTCCTTTAGGTAACATCATTAGAAATCACTCTATAAATTTCCATTGTTATGCAGATGATACACAGTTGTATTTATCGATGAAGCCAGAAGAAAGGGATCAATTAACTAAACTTCATAATTGTCTTAAAGACATAAAAACCTGGATGAGCACCAATTTCCTGATGTTAAATTCAAACAAAACTGAAGTTATTGTTCTTGGCTCCAAACAACTCAGAGACTCTTTATCTGATGACATAGTTTCTCTCGATGGCATTGCTCTGGCCTCTACCACTACCGTAAGAAACCTCGGAGTAACATTTGATCAAGATCTGTCTTTCAATTCTCATTTAAAACAAACCTCACGGACTGCATTTTTTCATCTGCGTAATATTGCAAAAATTAGGCCTATCTTGACCCAAAAAGATGCAGAAAAATTGGTCCACGCTTTTGTTACCTCGAGGCTGGATTACTGTAACTCTCTACTATCAGGTAGCTCTAGTAAATCATTAAAAGCTCTTCAGCTAATTCAGAATGCAGCAGCACGTGTACTTACAGGAACTAAGAAACGAGATCATATTTCTCCTGTTTTAGCTTCTCTGCACTGGCTCCCTGTAAAATCCAGAATTGAATTTAAAATCCTACTGTTAACTTATAAAGCTCTAAATGGTCAAGCTCCATCATATCTTAGAGAGCTCATAGTGCCTTATTATCCCACCAGAACTCTGCGCTCTGAGAACGCAGGGTTACTCGTGGTCCCTAAAGTCTCCAAAAGTAGATCAGGAGCCAGAGCCTTCAGCTATCAGGCTCCTCTCCTGTGGAATCATCTTCCTGTTACGGTCCGGGAGGCAGACACCGTCTCCACATTTAAGGCTAGACTTAAGACTTTCCTCTTTGATAAAGCTTATAGTTAGGGCTGGCTCGGGCTTGCCTTGTACCAGCCCCTAGTTAGGCTGACTTAGGCCTAGTCTACCGGAGGACCACCTTTAATGCACCGGGCACCTTCTCTCTCTCTCTCTCTCTCTCTCCCTCTCTCTCTCTCTCTCTCTCTCTCTCTCTCTCTCCCTCTCTCTCTTGTATCCTATTACTGTATCTATTTTACTCGGCCATTCTGGATGTCACTAACTCGGTTTCTTCTCCGGAGCCTTTGTGCTCCACTGTCTCTCAGGTTAACTCGTATTGCAGCGGTGCCTGGATAGTGTGACGTGTGTGGTTGTGCTGCTGCCGTGGTCCTGCCAGATGCCTGCTGCTGCTGCTGCTGCTGCTGCCATCATTAATCATTAGTCATACTTCTACTGCTATTATAGACATATGATATTATCATACATGTAGACTGCCTGATACTAATATATACTTTCAACATATTGTACCACAGTAGCCAGAACTATAACGACAGTATTATTACTTTCATGAATGTTGTTGTAAGCTACTGTCATTACCGAGGATGTCATACAGATTACTGTATTGTGTCATACAGATTACTGTTAATTTGTTATGCTGATCTGTTCTGTACGACATCTACTGCACGTCTGTCCGTCCTGGAAGAGGGATCCCTCCTCAGTTGCTCTTCCTGAGGTTTCTACCATTTTTTTCCCCCGCTAAAGGGTTTTTTTTGGGGAGTTTTTCCTTATCCGCTGTGAGGGTCTAAAGGACAGAGGGATGTCGTATGCTGTAAAGCCCTGTGAGGCAAATTGTATTTGTGATATTGGGCTTTATAAATAAAATTGATTGATTGATTGAAATATGTATTTTTTTCCTAAAATGGATTAAAACACACACACATAATGATCTCAGGAAGAGTTATATATGAACATATGGCTTCAACGAAGGATAGAGAAGGCAGATTTGTGTTAATAAAGGGAAAAGTGGATGGAAACCTGTTCACATTTTATAACATATATATCCCCCCCAGGTTCAGAGTCAGATTTTTATGTACAAATTCTGGATAGGATTGCAACAGAAGCACAGGGGACACTTGTGTGTGGGGGGGATTTTAACTTTGTTTTAAACCCACATCTGGACTCATCAGGAACAAGAATATCACAATCCAAAAAAAACAACAAAGAAAATAAATTCAATAATTTCAGAAATAGGACTGATCGATGTTCGGAGATTCCTGAACCCATCAGTTAAAGACTTCACTCTCAACCCGACCCCCCACCCCCCAACATATTCAAGAATTGATTATCTTTTAATTTTCGGAGGGATGCCAACAGGGTGCAAAATTGTCATATTGGTACAATGGAAACAACAGCAATAAGCAATATAAGGAAGCTTACTCACTGGAGATTTAATTCTAGTATCTAGTATCCTGAATAAACAAATGAATGAAAAGCTCGCCAAAGAAGTATCAGACTACCTAGAACATAATGACAATGGAGAGGTGTCTCCCCCAGTGCTCTGGGATGCATGTAAAACGGTACTGAGGGGGAAGGTGATTGCAATAACATCTTTCCTTAAAAAACAAAGGGCATAAAAACGTATCACTTTTCAAACCGAATTGAAAAAAATAGAATCTGAGCACAAGAATTCAATGGATCCTAAAATAAAAGTGGAAATATCAAAAAAAAAAAAAAAGGAACTAGTTTAAAGAAATATATGCACAAGAAATTCAAAGGAAACTACTATACACCAAACAAAATATTATGAAGGAGGTAGTAAATACACAAAATTATTGGCCTATAAATTACGAAAACAGCAGGCAGACAACACAATATTTAAAATAAGAGACCCAAAAACAAACAAAATCCATAACCAAATGAAGGAAATAAAAACAGTTTTAAGGAATACTATGAAAAATTATATTCACAACCTCAGGTTGAAAATGCTAAAAAAAAAATGGAGTCACTGCTTGAATTGTTGAATTTGCCAGTCCTCACAGAAGATCAAAACAAATTATTAATCTCACAAATAACGAAAATAGAAACATATTCAGCTATATCCAGATTGAAAACTTATAAGTAACAATAATAATAATAAATAACCATCCAGGCCCAGATGGATTCACCTCCAAGTTCTACAAGAGTCTGAAGGTGGTTCTGACGCCAGTTCTATTAATCACATTTAAGTGGGTTTTGACAAAAGGAGAAACTCCAGCCTCTTGGAAAGAAGCGATTATTTCAGTCATACTGAAAGAAGGAAAAGATAAATTGTGCAAATTATAGGACAATTAGTATACGTAATCTGGATTACAAATTGTTCACTTCAATAATTGCTAAAAAACTTGAAAATATTTTACCCCAAATAATTAACATGGACCAAACAGGATTTGTGGTGACACATCAGACCCATGGCAATATTAGAAGACCTTTACAAATAATTAGACAAAATAAAAGAAACTGCAGGCCATGTTAATGAGTTTAATGTTGAAAAGGCTTTTGATTCCATTAAATGGAAATTTTTATTTAAATACATGGAAAAACTAGGGTTTATTAAGACAATAGAAACCCTCATAGACCGCAGAACCAGGGGGGCCAGGGGGGCCAGGGGGGCCATGGGTAACTTTTGTACTCTGACACAGAGGGCTGCATTGGGCATTGGAGCGCTATTCCTGACCAGTGCGTCAAAAGACATGCAGACCAGGGAAACGAATCAAACAACCCCATGAATCTCTTTATTAATAGCCTATAAAATGACGTGTTTTCTCCTGCGGGATGGGAGAAGACACAAAATCAATGCATCTCTATTACTGTGCGGGCATAAATTCTCAGAGTTTTGCAGGAGCAGGCGGGAGTGTAGGCTACACACGTTGCGGTTGCGGGCGGTAATGGTCAGAAATTCAGCGTTCTGGTTACTTTTCAGTAACTGCACAGCTGCGCTTGTTTTGTTGTTGGGTGTGTGTGTGTGTGTGTGTGTGTGTGTGTGTGTGTGTGTGTGTATGTGTGTGTGGCTCTGCACTTCAGTCTGATATGAGTGCTGACTTGTGATGATAATGAATATGATGTTGATTTAGATTCAAGGCAGCAAGATGAGTTTTGGTTGTGGTTGTGGACTGGATGTACTTTGTTGTTTGCTATAGTTTCATCTGTGCGTTTATGTGTAAATAGGCTTGGCCTGTTGTGTGTGAATGTTAGAGTGGGATCAGTGGGGTTAATCTGAGCAAGCATGTGTTCATGTTCATGCGTGTACTGTAGATGTGACTGTGTGGCATTGGAATAAAAAAAAAAGTGGTCCGCAACGTTATTTAATACATCAGTAATATTGTCTGTTTCAATGCATATGCCCCCCACCCCCTCCACGTGACTTGAAATTATGGCCCTCTGTTGTGCGTTCCGCGGTCCATGGAAGCCCTATACAATCGACCATCAGCTAGACTGAAAATTAATGGCAAGCTCACCTATTCCTTTGCATTAGATAGATCCACAAGACAACGATGCCCATTGAGTCCTCTTTTATTTGCAATTTTTATAGAACCACTGGCACAATGGATCAGACAGAACAAGAATATAAAAGGCATAGAAATGGCAGCGGGGTAACAAAAATTGCAGTCCAACAGAGTCTCTTCCTGAGTTGATGTCGGTACTCACTGAATTTGGATCATATTTGGGCTATAAACTGAATGAGCAAAAAACACAGATTCTTAGGACGGGCTACACCCAGCAATGGCAAATGACAAGTTCTCAAAACTCAAAAAGGAAATTATAGCAGATGTTAATCACTGGACTTTAATTCCTTATTTAAGTATTAGTTCTCGCATAGAAGTAGTAAAGATGAATATCTTACCAAGATTTTCATACTTATTTCAATCAGTACCTATTGGAAAGCCAGAGCAGTATTTTCAGGAATGGGATAAAGTCATCTCCAGATTTGTTTGGGCAGGGAAGAAACCTAGAGTAATATTTAAAAGTCTGCAATTAGCAAAGGAAAGGGGAGGGTTAGCCCTCCCATGTTTAAAGGACTGTTATAGAGCAGCTCAAATTCGACCACTAATCGGGTGGTGTAAACCCAGCTATAGTTCAAGATGGAAAGAAATAGAAACTTCAATGAGCAGAGGAATACCAATCAATGTTAGTCGAAGATCCTTCATTAGCTGCCAACCATCTTACCGATCCCAATAATCCCTGGATAACGAGTGCTTTAAAAACGTGGAATAGTATAATAAGCAAGCACCAATTGAAAGGCAGGGTTGAAATTTTTAAATGGTTTGCTTATGACCCTGTCTTTAGACTGGGCACATATGATACTAGATTCAAATGCTGGACAGAAAATTGGCTTACTGTGTATTGTACACTTCTAGATCAGGGCGAAGTTTCAAGCTTCCAGGACCTGAAAGACAACTTCAAGCTTCAAAATCAGGACCATTTCAGATATCTACAAATCAGAGACTTTCTTGCAAAGAAATTTCTAAAGGATAACCAAATTCAAATGGGACATGAAATACTTGACATTTTTCAAAAGGCCTATAGAGATGCCAAATATCAAAAAATAATATCTAAATTATATGTGGCTTTACAAAATCTTAAAGTAGACAACACTTTTGCTGTTGAAGCAAGATGGGAAGCAAAGGGCAATATTACAGTAACACAGGAAGAATGGAACAGGATCTGCAAACAGCAATGGCAAATGACAAGTTCTCTCTTCTGGAGAGAATTTAGTTGGAAGAACATGTCTCGTTTCTTCTCTACTTCAGCACAAAAGACTGGGTATTCTAATCAGACAGCTTGCTGGAGATCATGTGGCAATGTAGTAGCTAACCACTTTCATATTTTTTGGAATTGCCCGTCTGTGGCTCCATTTTGGCGAGCTGTCCACAGTGTCCTGGAAGCAGCCTTTAAGAAGAAGGTCAAACTCAATTTTAAAACCATGTACCTTGCAAAAACAAAAGGACCCCTTGTGTCCCTCAAGAGACCGGCATCCAGCCTTTCTCTGCACACCACTGGCAAAACCTTTTCCATCTGCCAGCATAAAGAACTCTGGTGGTAAGGAAGCTCTAGCTGGCTGCAGGGTAGCCATAGCGGTAGGACTCAAGCGGCAGGGCAGCTAACCTCCAAGGGCCAGACACGCAGCCTGTAAATCCCCGGATTCTGGTGCCAGAGCTGTCCTTGAGCCTGTGACAGCATGTCCGGTCTGACTGGGGGGCACCATGGCATTCCTGCCAACAGCCTCTGTTAGGTCGCCATCCACAGCTGATTTGGCCAGTCCGGGGCCACAAGCAGAACCCTGGCCTCCATTATCTCCATCTTGGCCAGTACAGTCGTATGAGTGGAAAGGGGTGGGGGGCACATACAACAGACCCTGGGGCCACTGGCCCGCAAGACCGCCTCCCCCCAAACGTCCCCACTGGACTGGAGATAATACCTCCATCTAACATCTCCACACAGGAGAAACGGGCACTGAAAACCCTGCAGAAAGATCCCAACATCACAATCTTACCTGCAGATAAGGGGAGATGCACTGTTGTCCTTAACACAGCTGACTATCACTCTAAAGTCAGCAGCCTCCTCTGTGACTCAGCAACTTATGAGACCCTAAAACGAGATCCCACCAACACCTACAAACTCAAAGTGGTTAACTGCCTGCAAAAGCTGGAGAAAGGTGAGGTCATCGACTGAGCCCTGTACTACAAACTCTATCCGGGCGATGCTATCCCTTGCATATATGGGCTGCCAAAAATTCACAAAGAGGGCGCCCCCCTGGGATCTATTGTAAGCAGCATCAACTCTGTGACGTACAACATTGCTAAGTATCTTGCCACCATCCTTTCCCCATTGGTGGGGGCACCCCCCACCACATAAGGAACTCTATGGATTTTGCTAACAAGATCAGACAAATCAGCCTTGACCCTGAGGAAACTATGGTTTCATATGACGTGACATCGCTTTTCACTTGCATTCCCACTGGAGACGCAGTACAGACAGTAAAGAGAAAACTGCTGCTTGACAACACTCTGTCTGAAAGAACCAGTCTCTCTCCTGAACAGGTGTATTTCCAATACAACAACGGTTTCTACAGGCAAAAACACGGCTGTGCCATGGGATCACCTGTATCCCCTATTGTAGCTAACCCGTATATGGAGGAGATGGAGAGTGTGGCACTGAGAACATTCAGTGGCCACTCCCCGAGGCACTGGTTCAGATATGTGGATGACACATGGGTCACCATCAGGAAGGGTGAAGTTGAACCTTTCACAAAACACCTCAACTCGGTGGATAAAAACATCAAATTCACAAGAGAGGATGTCAAAGACAACTGTCTGGCGTTTCTAGATTGCGTGGTACACATTGAAACTAATGGGGAACTCAACATTGGGGTCTACAGAAAACCCACCCACACAGACCAGTACCTCCTGTTTGATTCACACCACCCACTGGAACACAAGTTGTGGGTGATCCGTACCTTAAAACACAGAGCACAAAATATCCCATCTGAAGCAGATGGGAAAAGAAGGGAACACAAACACATTCACTCTGCTCTTCAAACTTGTGGCTATCTAAACTGGGCTTTTATCAAAACAGCGAAAAAGCCCAGGGAGGACAAGAAAGACAAGGTCCACAGGAAGAGAAACAATATTGTCATCCCCTATGTGGCAGGAGTTTCAGAGAAACTCAGGAGGATCTTTAACACCCACCAGATCCCAGTACACTTCAAGCCCAGCAACACTCTGAGGCAGAAGCTGGTCCATCTCAAGGACAAAATTCCAAGGGAGAAACAAAACAATGTGGTGTACGCGGTGCAGAGCAATGAGGAATGCTCTGACCTGTACATTGGAGAGACTAAGCAGCCATTACACAAACACATGGCGCAACACAGGAGGGCCACTACCACAGGCCAGGACTCAGCAGTCCACCTCCACCTCAAGGAGAAGGGGCACTCCTTTGATGATCACAAGGTGCGTGTTCTAGCCAGAGAGAACAGATGGTTTGAGAGAGGGGTAAAAGAAGCCATTCATGTTAAACTAGAACGGCCATCTTTAAACAGAGGAGGGGGCCTCAGACACCACTTGTCTCCGACCTACAATGCTGTCCTTAGAGCCCTCCCAAGGAAGTGCAGCCATCGTTCCCACCTGCAGTCAGGTGACCCCCATCGACCCTCCTAAGAGGGCTGGGAGGGGTAACGACCGCCCATCAAGGCCAACGACTCAACGAGTCTATTGGTTTCGGGTCATATGACCACTTGTTTTTTGCCACCACCCTCCTGGTGGATAAATATCTGGTACTCCCCACCAGACTCTATTAGAACTGAAGAAGCTTCTTGGATGAGAGGCGAAACGTCTTCTACTCACACGAGGTTAGTCCAGTTGCCATATTTTATGCTGGTTTGAGATTAACCATGACCTGGATGACTGAGAATATCCACAGATTCGTCCCCACTGGACCTGCTATGGAGTACCACAGCGGGCAATCGGTGGTCTCCTGTGAGGCAAAGAGGTCTACCTGGGCCTCTCCGAACCGAGCTCAAATGGCATCCACAATCTGCAGGTGAAGCCGCTACTCCCCTGGAGTAGGGCTGCCCCTGGACAGGAGATCTGCCACTACATTCACTAGCCATCTGCTGACTAGTAGATGGCTTTCAGGGACACACCCCGAGCATGTGCCCAGAGGAGGATTTTGTGGGCCAAGTCATGCAGGGACCACGACTGCAGGGACCACGACCGCAGACCCCCTTAGTGGTTGATGTAAGCAACCACGGTTGAATTGTTGGTCCAGACCAACACATGCTTCCCCTGAATTACTGGAAGGAAATACACCAAGGCCCGAAACACTGCCTCCAGTTCGAGCAGGTTGATGTGAGTTCCTCTCCAAAAGGGACGGGCCGGGGGTTCTCCCATAGAGCCCCCCAGCCTGCCTCTGAGGCGTCTGTAGTTATGGTCACCCTTGAGCATACTGGGCCCAGTGGAACTCCTTCCCTGAGGCTCAGGTCAGTGGTCCACCATGCAACTGCTGGAGGACAAATCGATGACACTGGGATAGTCCTCAGGCCATCCTCATGGGGGCTCACCTTGTGCCTGGCAAGCCAACGCTGCAGAGGCCGCATGTGAAGCAACCCTAGGGGCACCAAATGGGATGCCCACTCAGGGGGCCATGGCCACCCCATGTGTTTCCGTCCCTGCAAGGTTGGCCAGCTGGGACCTTGGAAGGGCTGCAGAGCTAGGAGCGCTCCATGATGACTGCAGCTCAGAGATAAAATCAAGAAGGACAGGGAGCCCTTGTGACCTGCGCCACCGTGAACCCCTGTCAAACACTGAAGCAGCTGGAAACGGAGTTTGGCATGCTTGTGCCTGTGCTGCTGCCCTCGCAATCACAGCTCTATCAGAAGGGTCCTTCTGCTCAGGCTCCGAAGCCTGTGAAGAAACATCCCTGAAATCAGCGACTGGACATCCTCCTTGGACTGGAGGTCGTGCAGACCTTCCAAACTGTCAGAGGCTGCGACAGAAAGTGCATCTGGATCCTTATCCTAGACCTCAGGAGCTAGCCTGGTCACATCAAGCAGCCCTAAAGGACGCTGAGCATGCATAAGCTCCTGCAGGGTATTTTGCATAGTCTACACCTGTCGCTGCAGCTTTCCAATCTCCGCCTCCGCAAGCGGCGGATCGTCCTCTGCGTGCTGATCAGCCTGATGCCATCCTTTAACATGGTAAGACAAGCCAAGACCGTCTCTTGGACTTAAAGCAAAAAACAAACATGTGGAATGAAGCCTCAGGTAGCATACAACCTCCCGGATGCAGCGGTTCCTCTCAGCTCGAAACAGCAAGTAATGCACACCACTCACCTGGTCGAAGATCACAACAAACAATTCAGCCACGTGAGGCAGCTTTCTCCCTCACAGGAAAAGAGGCTCCCTGCAACGCCACACTAACCCAAATCCAAAATGATCCGCGCACTCTTCCTTACTGCAAGCAACAAGCAGATCCTGTAGGAAGAAGGCAGATAAATTTGTCCAAATCACACAATATGTCTCAATCTGGAACCAATACTCACGCTCTCCAGGAGGAGAAAAAGAGACTGGGCAGGTGATCGCACAGCTGTATTAGTAAGCTCTGATTGCGCCCAAAGGGCGGAGGTGTCCTGCTGCTCTTCACTTTCGAGGTACACAGGCACCTTATACGAGGGTTTCTGAGGAAACCTCTTAGATGGCTTTCCATTTAGCACATCCTGTAAATAAACCAAAGGACAGAAATAATGATGTTATTATGTTGTTATGTATAATATTCCTAACAATGGCAGAGGGTGAATCAATTCAGTTATTTAGATGTAGAATGTAATAGTTGTCAAAGTACCGCCAAATGCTGCGCTGCTCCCTGTGCCTGTATGATGAAGTCCACAAGTCTTTCTTTGGGTACAGTCACTGACTGCCTGCATGTGAGCGGGAACATCTTCAGTTGGGGCTATCCATTTTGGCACTCTGTAGCCTACACTTGTCCTCTGTAACGTTATTCCTTCTAACCATAGATACTCACTTTTTCTCATCTCATCCTCTCTAGTCCTTCTAACAATGGGTGGCGCTGTGATGAAAATTGAAGGGTCCTAAAACTGCAGTCCTGAAACTGCGGTCCTGAAACTGCTGCCTCCAGTACTGCAGCTTTACCCTACTCTCCAGAACAGTTGATTTGAATTAGTTCAATCAACTCTGAGTAGGTACACTCAGCGTTTGCACAACCACAATAAAAAGCCATCATCAGTGGAGCCTTGATACCTCGAGTCACCATGGCAACCAGAGAGAAAAAGCGATCAACTTATTTTACACCCATGGAATTGGAGGCGCTCATGAATGCCTACAGCGAATATGAGCATATATTTCATTAAAAAAAAATTAACACCACTAATGCTGCCAAGGAGAGGGAGGTGGCATATGAAATTTAGCAAGCAGAATTGTCTTTGATGGGGTATTGGTGGCTCAGTGAAGAGATCAGGTATCCCATATAGATAGCTTTTTGCCGCAGTTCGAGCCCGGCCTGTGGCACCTTGCTGCATGTCACTCCCTTTGTCTCTCTCCCCCTTTCACGCTTAACTGTCCTGTCAAAATGCCCCTTCAAAGAAATATTAAAAATTTCAGCAGCTATTTTAAGCACATATAGATGGTTGATGACTTATTTGAAATTTTATTTGAAGAGTTTGACTTATCTCTCTTTCTGGAACTGAAAACCCAGAGTTTCCCTCATTTCAGGGTTAACATACTCAGAGTTTTCACTAAACCCACTTTCTGGAATACCCCTCTGATATGAAATAGAACATCAACAACCAACACACCCAGGGTACCTTACACGCATATCTCAACGTGGAAAGTCCAAGTCCTAAACATCAACATCAGATGAGGTCAGAATGAGAATATGTTGCACGCACAGTTCAGTCGAGCTACAATTGTAGCTACAATTGCATCTACAATACAAGCACGGTGGGGGGAATGGATTTATTGACCAAATCGATGTGATACCATGATGCTCCCTTTCAGCACGTAAGTATTGGACGTATTTCTGGTTGACCTATTATGCTACAGGCTAAGCAATCGAGTGTCGTCCAGGTGTTTCTGAACTTTTTTGAACAGGTTGCCATACTGTGCTTTTCTCCTATCCATCTATTTTAAGATATTTAACTCTTTCAGCTGACACAGCATGAGCTATGTATGCTCATCCGTCCAAATGCATAGCTCTGCTTGTAGATTTCTTCATGTTGTTACCTGGTCCTTCTTCTGTTATGCATTAAATGCTATTCGACTTTTGGATCAAAGCCCCGGGTGGAAACTGTGGAGCATGAGCAGAGCGCCTAGGCCAGCTTGGGTCTGACTGACTGTATACATGCAGGAGGAATTTGACTCCTTACCACATTATGTGGGTGTGTTAGTCCAACTTTGAGAAATTTGATTCAGTACAATTTCAATCCGACTAACATGTTTACATATATCTTAAAAGTGTGGTTTTATTTAGACTAACACAATAAATACATTTTTTTTAAGGTAATGTAAATGTACTGAACATTATTTAAGTGTAGGCCTGATCAATATACATTAATAAGAATACAAACAACAACAAAGAACATCACTGTTTCTAAAGGAGGGGTGCAGGTACAGCAGTCTTAATAATATTATTAGTATAAATGTGATTTAAAAAAAAAAATCTAATTCACGATGACATCTCATATCAAAATAAATATTATTTACAAGCTATCTATCATCTATGAAATTTTTAGAACCTGACATTATTTACCTTAGAACACTGTCATTTTAATTTTGTTTCACTGCAAGGTTGCTGAAAATGGTTTGCCACGCCCTCAGAAATTATTTCATAACCACAGAATCAATATATTTTTAATCACATACTTGCTATTGAGCTCAGTGTTGATTTTTAGTAATGAAAGTGCAAACATGTAAGGACACATGTAAAAAATAAAGCTTAATTGTCCAACTTCACCTATTGTCCCACCAGTATTCATCCTAGCTGTAGGCAAACATTCCTCAAATTAAGAAACTTTATAAGAGAAAAGAAAGTCATTTAATTTATATAGCCTATTGGAAATGTCTCTATTTGATCTTTAATTTTCAGTTGGTCTGACACTACTCCTTGTGGACAGTGTTTTGTTTTGTGAAGTGTGTAGGGATTTTTATAGGCTAGTGTGGACAGGGGCATTGCACCAAATTCTGGGCCCTATGATAACACAGTCTGGGCTCCTCACCTTCCCTCTTCTTGAGTCATGTCTCTTACCTTTTGATTTCTTTCCCTTTCCTATCTTTCTTTTCTTTTTTGGCACCCAGATGTCTCTTACTCAGGGAAAGACATAGGCAGTCACTCACTCAGCACCGGCTGTATTTAGGGATGGGTCCTAGTGCATGGGTGGACTAAACCATTTAGAGAGCTTCCTCTATATTTAGGGGAAACTCATTTTAATTAGTTTTTTTTGGGCCAATTTTAATGTAGTTATGGCACTGAAATTTGCAAATAAAACTGAAATTTTCATTCTAGGTTTTTTGAACCCCCCACCTGTCCATTGGGGCCCTGAGTAATCAGTTCCACTTGTCCCAACTATGTTGACTTAATGTGTAGGCTAGCTACAGTTATCTCTTTACAAATAGTCTAAACATTTTGCTAGATGAGCCTCTGACAGGACTCAGTCTTTTGGAGCTTAATTGTCAGTTTCCAAAAATGTTTTTTCTGCATATACTTATATCTAACGAGTTACCAATAATTTTAATCCCACTCAATGCGCCATTGCTCGCCCAGTCTCATAGACTTCTTTTGTCACTCTTTTTTAACCCAGACATTCTATTATGCTATTAGGTTATACCGCTATCATTTGCACATTTTTGCAGAACCTATGTCTGCATACAAATGTTTGTATACTGTGGGCCTATATGTCCCTCACAAATGTCAACCTGTCACCACAAGGCTCCATTTAATCCAGACATTTGATCTTTTATCAGCTCAATTCAATCAATCAATTTTATTTATAAAGCCCAATATCACAAATACAATTTGCCTCACAGGGCTTTACAGCATACGACATCCCTCTGTCCTTTAGACCCTCACAGCGGATAAGGAAAAACTCCCCAAAAAAACCCCTTTACCGGGGGAAAAAAATGGTAGAAACCTCAGGAAGAGCAACTGAGGAGGGATCCCTCTTCCAGGACGGACAGACGTGCAGTAGATGTCGTACAGAACAGATCAGCATAACAAATTAACAGTAAATTGTATGACACAATACAGTAATCTGTATGACATCCTCGGTAATGACAGTAGCTTACAACAACATTCATGAAAGTAATAATACTGTCGTTATAGTTCTGGCTACTGTGGTACAATATGTTGAAAGTATATATTAGTATCAGGCAGTCTACATGTATGATAATATCATATGTCTATAATAGCAGTAGAAGTATGACTAATGATTAATGATGGCAGCAGCAGCAGCAGCAGCAGCAGCAGGCATCTGGCAGGACCACGGCAGCAGCACAACCACACACGTCACACTATCCAGGCACCGCTGCAATACGAGTTAACCTGAGAGACAGTGGAGCACAAAGGCTCCGGAGAAGAAACCGAGTTAGTGACATCCAGAATGGCCGAGTAAAATAGATACAGTAATAGGATACGAGAGAGAGAGGAGAGAGAGAGAGAGAGAGAGAGAGAGAGAGAGAGAGAGAGAGAGAGAGAGAGAGAGAGAGAGAAGGTGCCCGGTGTATTAAAGGTGGTCCTCCGGTTGACTAGGCCTAAGTCAGCCTAACTAGGGGCTGGTACAAGGCAAGCCCGAGCCAGCCCTAACTATAAGCTTTATCAAAGAGGAAAGTCTTAAGTCTAGCCTTAAATGTGGAGACGGTGTCTGCCTCCCGGACCGTAACAGGAAGATGATTCCACAGGAGAGGAGCCTGATAGCTGAAGGCTCTGGCTCCTGATCTACTTTTGGAGACTTTAGGGACCATGAGTAACCCTGCGTTCTCAGAGCGCAGAGTTCTGGTGGGATAATAAGGCACTATGAGCTCTCTAAGATATGATGGAGCTTGACCATTTAGAGCTTTATAAGTTAACAGTAGGATTTTAAATTCAATTCTGGATTTTACAGGGAGCCAGTGCAGAGAAGCTAAAACAGGAGAAATATGATCTCGTTTCTTAGTTCCTGTTAGTACACGTGCTGCTGCATTCTGAATTAGCTGAAGAGTTTTTAATGATTTACTAGAGCTACCTGATAGTAGAGAGTTACAGTAATCCAGCCTCGAGGTAACAAAAGCGTGGACCAATTTTTCTGCATCTTTTTGGGTCAAGATAGGCCTAATTTTTGCAATATTACGCAGATGAAAAAATGCAGTCCGTGAGGTTTGTTTTAAATGAGAATTGAAAGACAGATCTTGATCAAATGTTACTCCAAGGTTTCTTAGGGTAGTGGTAGAGGCCAGAGCAATGCCATCGAGAGAAACTATGTCATCAGATAAAGAGTCTCTGAGTTGTTTGGAGCCAAGAACAATAACTTCAGTTTTGTTTGAATTTAACATCAGGAAATTGGTGCTCATCCAGGTTTTTATGTCTTTAAGACAATTATGAAGTTTAGTTAATTGATCCCTTTCTTCTGGCTTCATCGATAAATACAACTGTGTATCATCCGCATAACAATGGAAATTTATAGAGTGATTTCTAATGATGTTACCTAAAGGAAGAATATATAGAATAAATAGGATTGGTCCAAGCACAGAACCTTGCGGAACTCCAAAACAAACTTTAGTACGTACGGATGATTCATTATGAACGTCAACAAATTGAAAACGATCAGATAAATAAGATTTAAACCAGCTTAGTGCAGAACCTTTTAGGCCAATTAAGTGTTCCAGTCTCTGTAACAGAATTTCATGGTCAACAGTGTCAAACGCTGCACTAAGATCTAATAAAACAAGTACAGAGACGAGTCCTTTGTCTGAAGCAATCAGAAGGTCATTTGTAATTTTCACTAGAGCTGTCTCAGTGCTATGATGCGCTCTAAATCCTGACTGTAATTCCTCAAATAAATTATTATCCTGGAGAAAATCACACAGCTGGTCTGCGACTACTTTCTCAAGGATCTTTGACATAAAGGTAAGATTAGATATTGGTCTATAGTTGGCTAACACCTCTGGATCCAGGGTGGGCTTTTTTAGTAGAGGTTTAATTACAGCTACCTTAAAAGACTGTGGTACATAGCCTGTTAATAAGGATATATTGATCATGTCTAATATATGGGTGTTAACTAAAGGTAAGACCTCCTTGAGTAGCCTAGTTGGGATGGGGTCTAAGAGACACGTTGATGATTTAGATGATGAAATCACTGCGGTCAATTCTTGAAGAGAAATTGGGGAGAAGGAATCTAAATAAATATTAGGTGTTACAGCTGTGTTTGAGGTTAGATAGGTACTATCTGAGGACAGGTCGTCATGAATTTTGCCTCTAATAGCTAGAATTTTGTTATTAAAGAAGCTCATAAAATCATTACTGCTAAGGGTTAAAGGAATACAAGGATCAATAGAGCTTTGACTCTCAGTCAGCCTGGCTACAGTGCTGAAAAGAAACCTGGGGTTATTTTTGTTTTCTTCTATTAACGCTGAGTAATAGTTTGCTCTGGCATTGCGGAGGCCCCTCTTATAAGTTTTGAGACTGTCTGCCCAGATTACACGAGATTCTTCCAGTTTGGTTAATCGCCAATTCCTTTCAAACTTTCGCGATATTTGCTTTAATTTACGGGTTTCAGAGTTATACCAAGGAGCGAACTTTCTTTGTTTTGTTAACTTCTTTTTAAGAGGAGCTACAGAGTCAAGTGTTGTTCGCAGCGAGCTTACGGCGCTATCAACAAATTGATCAATTTGGGAGAGGTTAAAATCGGTACGGGAAACCTCTGTTACTAAAGGACTTGGGATTGAATTTAACGACGGAGTAATCATTTTCTTAAATTTTGCGACAGCACTATCTGATAAACATCTGGTATAGTAACTGTTGCTAAGTGGCGTGTAGTCGAGTAAAAAGAAATCAAAAGTAATCAAATAATGATCCGATAGCGAGGGATTCTGTGGAAAGACTGTTAGGTTATCAATTTCAATTCCATACGTCAGAACTAGATCGAGGGTTATGGTTAAAACAGTGAGTGGGTTCACGTACACCCTGACTGAAGCCAATGGAGTCTAATAATGAGATAAACGGCTCATGGTCCCTATTGCTCTGCTGGTGTGTGGCCAATCACCCCAACACCCTAAAGCTCCTAGAGCTGTGAGCTGTGTCAAATGGACAGTGTTTTAACACAGGTTGCATTGTGTAGGCTATCAGCAACTGCTAATCTGTACAAGACCCTGCTTTCCACTGAAATATTCTTTTTAACCTTTACTTCCAAAAAGCTTTCATACAATCAGCATGTAAGGCGTTTGACCTGCAGATCACAGCATTAACAGGCTACTTACTAGGTACTTGCATCAGTGGCTAATTATAATGGGCGAATTCAAGCTATTACTTCTCATGGTGGTAAAATGTTGAGTTAGGCCTACATCACACAGGCGAGGCTACTGAATGAACAGGTCTCCGATCTGTGACTTTGAGGGGGAGATATAAAGAAGAGGAGAGATACAGAGAAGATTCAACATCTAAAACTAAACGTCAGCATCTGTCTGCTGTGTTTGTCAATGTCCTCTCGATTAACATTCATTTATGCCACGGACTGGGAGCATGAATGTTGGTTTTATCCTGTTGCACATCCATCCCTCTTTGATTCGGGACCGCTCTTGGATAAGTTTGCCTATGGACCCTGGCCCCGCTGTCATAGCGCCTCAATTTCCCAGACTGCATAGCTTCTTTCCTCTACATCCGCCATATTGCCTCCTCATAAACGCGCTGGCTGGATCGGCTCGTACTCACAACAGAAAATGTAAGTACGCTACTGAAATAATCATATTTTGAGCCAGCTAGGAATATATTGTTTAAATGTATGTGTTTATGCATCAATGGCCGGTCGCATACCAGTTTGAAACTGTTAAAACCTTGAAAATGAGACTGAAAAAGGATATAGCTCCCCTCAGGAGATTGGTGCGTCGGCTCTTTCTCTGTTGTTGTTTTTCCCTCTGTCACAGGGACAAATTACATTCACGACTCCCTCGCAATATTTCAATTTTTATCATTCTCTATAATATTTAAATGTACACGAATGAACTGTTTCGCACGCCCATGTAGGCTTTGTCATCTAGCAACTACACACGTGCCATATTCAAACCTTATTTCGCCTCTAATGTTAGCGTTATGAAGAATAGCTAGCTTCTCTGGTAGCTAGTTAGCATTAGCCGGACCCCACAGATTTTACATGAAATATGTGCGCGGGGTCTTTATATCAATTGCAGCAGTTTAGATCGTGTCAGTAAGATGGGCTGAAGCAAATGCCAGAGTATAGCTACTCATTGTCTTGTGCTAGCTAGAAAAAAAAATCACTCTAATATAAAAGGCAACGGTAGAGAACATGTGTGTAGTTTGAGTCAGTAGTTATGAGTTAGATTTTATAATGATTGCGTTAACGTTACAGGGAATGTACAGGTTGTGGTCAAGACGTCACAGGGTTAATTTCACCGTTGTTGGGTTTATTTTTCTTGATATTGTTAAGCTCATGTGAAAAGAGAGACCAGTTTGCCTTCTTACCACCCCAGTGTGTTTGGTGTGGACCACCACCACTTTCACCTCTTCTCTGTCTCATGTAGGCAATATGGCTAAAATCACAATCAACGTCTAACTTGGCTATCTAGGAGAAGATTTAAATATTTGACATTCAGGTTCCTTAGCTTATTTATATATCTCTTCTAAAGGCTATTAGGTAGTAGAAATGAAGCACACGTAGCCCATCAGGCCCAGTACCCTTTGTCGGTTACTCCAGGCAGACTAAAGATATTTTGGTCATGAATTCAAGCTGTGCATCACCCAAAGGTCTCAGGTGGCATGCCAAAGTGGCAAAAACTATTATTTTGATTGTCAATAGAACTGAATTGTGATATTTGGATTATTACACACAGATTTAAGTCCTAAGTGCCCTCTCTCTGGCACTGTTATTTAGAAAAATCATTTCTCTAGCTCAGCCAAGGTCAATTGGAATCCGATATTGGGGATGCACTGAATATTCGGTAACCGAATATTGCAAAAAAACACACATTCGGTATTCGGTGGAATAAGTGAAAAGCAAGGCCGAATAATAGCAGCGTGTTTTGATAACGCAATCAAACAGCGTGCCATGACGGGCGGAGTAAAATGTTGGCAGTGTGGCGATCTGTCTGTCACCGCACTCTCATATGCAACTAAAAATAGGTTTGAGCGAGGAAAATAGGCTTAAATCATTCAGCACGCTGTGTGAGTACAGATTTCAACCACCAGCAGAAACGATAGGCAAATCCCACCGATTGTGGGTTGAACAGGGGTCACAGACACAGACAGTAATTTATTCCTGTCAAATACGGCGGCCATCGGCTTACTGGTGACGTCGGCTCCGATAATGTCCTCTTCTTGGCGTCATGACTGCCCAGTAGTACCTGAACAGCCAAGCCAGCCGAACACAGGTATGTGGCATGTCAGAGGAGAAACAAGCCGTTCACATTTCTGTCATTGTGGCAGGTAACGGCCCACAAACCTCACCGCACTTTAGGGACTGTTCTTTACTTATGGAGGGACTGTCAGGGGAGGAGGGTGGCTGGTTGATTCTTATTTTATCTATTTATTTTATTTTGATCCCCCCTATGTTAATCACTTATTGATGCTGTTTTTGAAGTATGAATAAGTCGATAAGTAATTTATTCCATTGAAATGTCATTGATGTATTATAGAAAAGTGATTTATCTTTTTATAAATGACAAAAGGCACATCTGCCTCATTTTTGCTGTGGTATCCTGATACTACTCAAAACTATGATACTTTCACTGGTATCATACAGTGGGTCCCAATTTTGGTACTGTGACAACACTAATCTGGAGGGGGTTCATCTGCAAAAACTAATGAAAAACTAAACAACAATATTCGGTACTCGGTATTCGGCCAAGTGTTTAATATGCTTCGGCCCCAAATTTTCATTTCGGTGCATCCCTATCCAATATACATATTTACTCATATGGAATAAGAGATAATTAATTGCAGGATTTCACTGCAAGGGGGATAATTCTGTAACAATGTTTAAAAAACCCTGAAATTCTTCATTTCAATCATAAGATATTTTCTGTTAAATTCACACCTTGAACTGTTCTCTATGTGAAAATTCACTTTTTGATGTCTTTCAAATGTTGCTGTTCCTTGGCATTCCATTCCTGAAGAAACCAACTCAAATGCTTTATAGGAATAAGACACAATAACAGAAATAGATGTGTAATGCAATCCAGTGCAATAGCCATACATTTAACAAGGACCCAGCCAGAAAGGAGAGTAGCCCCATTAGTGTTTGTGGCAGCAAGAATACTTCCTTTGGTGATGTAATTTTTCTTTTTATTTTGACAGTTAATAAACAGATATGTTTTTATGAAGGAAAGACAGTTTTAATAGAATAATGAAATATTTTCAGCAAGACTTTAATCAAGGTGACTTAAATGTATTAGAAATGCCCAACTCTAAATAAGAAGACATAGATAAGATAAGAAGCATTTATTGTTGAACTTTTTATTAAAATACTCTTAAAAAGCATGAACAATTAGATATACACACACATACACACACACACACACACACACACACATATATATATACACATATATATATATATATATATATACATACATACATACATACATACATACATACATACATACACACACACATGCAATAGGCATTGTCTGAGGGAACCTGACATCTAGGATTTGTCTTGCCAGTGACTGCTTTTGTGTTAATGCTTTTTACCTGACCTGAATCTTATTGAGATGCTGTGGCATGACCTTAAAAAGGCGGTTCATGCTCGAAAACCCTCCAATGTTGCTGAATTACAACAATTCTGCAAAGATGAGTGGGCCAAAATTCCTCCACAGCGTTGTAAAAGACTCATTGCAAGTTATCGCAAACGCTTAATTGCAGTAGTTGCTGCTAAGGGTGGCCCAACCAGTTATTAGGTTTAGGGGGCAAACACTTTTTCACACAGGGCCATGTAGCTTTGGATTTTTTTCTTCCTCATTAATAAAACCCTTCATTTAAATTCATTTTCATTCATTTATATATATATATATATATATATATATATATATGTATATATATATATATATATATATGTATGTATGTATGTATGTATGTATGTGTATATATATATATATATATATATATATATATATATATATATGTGTGTGTGTGTGTGTGTGTGTATATATGTATATATATATATATATATATATATATATATATCAAGGCTGAACTAGGAGGTAGAGCGTGTGTGTGTGTGTGTGTGTCAAAGGTAGTCATCACATGCTAGATTTATGAGAAAAATCTAATATTGTTTTTGTGTTTTTCAGTGTTGCAGTAATGACTCAGACAGTTCAGACCAATGGGGTTCAACCCCTCAGTAAGACCTGGGAGCTGAGTCTGTACGAACTACAGAGAACTCCACAGGTAACAAATTCATAGTATATCATTTTATTCATAACAATTGAATCTTATCAAAATGATTTTACTTTTTATATTGTTTTAAACAGACTTTTATCAATCACACAGCATGTTGACATTGCTCTGGCAGACTATACCTAAAACACATAAGGAATTCACCAACTGATGGCTAATTATCCCCATAACACAGGGATGATGACCTGATACAATGTCCAATATCTAAAATGATTTCTTTTAGTTGTTGTTGATTTTCTGGACACAAAACATCAACATAGCTGTATCAGTGTCCACAGATAGATGCATCTTTGTGTTTACTAACCTCTCTCTGGATCTGTTTGACACTGGCACAGGAGGCTATAACAGATGGGTTGGAAATAGCAGTGTCACCCAGGTCCTTGCACAGCGAACTCATGTGTCCCATCTGTCTGGACATGTTGAAGAACACAATGACAACCAAAGAATGTCTGCACCGCTTTTGCGCTGATTGTATCATCACAGCTTTAAGATCTGGGTAAGTTTTACTGTGCAATAGTAACCAGGAGAGCCTTCTCTGTCCCTTCAGTGATATTCAGGTTTCTCATTTTCTCACCCTAGGGTGGGACCACCAGCTAATTCAGTCATGTGAATGTCAGAGTTGTAGAGATTGATTAACGGTGACCCCTGAAGGGAGGGAAAGCTTCAGATCTTGTCATCATTTTATTACCAGGGTTCCAACGCAAGTATGGAAAGTATGGAAATAAATTTGATCAATTTCCAGGTATTAAAAAGTATGGAAAATGAAAAATTAAGTATGGAAAAATATTTATGTTTCCAGACTATTACCACTGTTCTAAAATACTGTTTTCTAAAATAGAAAATTAGGTATTTCCAAAAATAATTTAACTGACAGGTGTCCTTAACGATTCATAATAAATCCTCTTTTTTGTCACGCTACATGATGGAAATGCATTGAGGAAGGGGAGAATAAAAATAAAACAGCTGTCGCAGGTAAAGCAAAGTCGCAGGATGTGTGTCACTGCTAGCCTGCCTTTCTCTCTCCCGCAGTCCGTCACTCCACTGTCTCCGCTCTGATACTCGCCCTCCCCCGGTCAGCCTGTTCTACGATGCACGTTTAACATAGCCAGGCTTTAGTTGAGCTAGCTTCACAGAGCCTAACAGCGCCCATCCAGGATAACCAGTACTACAAAGCTGGTTATCAACTCGCTCTGTCATCTCTGTTTTCCAGCAATGAGCGCGTTTATGTGAAAGAGGTGGAGTTGTTAATTAGGAGCGACATCATCATCATGAACTCATACTCATATGAAATAAAACAGTAGCCTATCTGTAAAAAACTTCTGTTTCAGTGGCAGCAAAGCAGAATTACAGAACAGAGTTATTTTCAACTAAGTAACAACAGCCTGTAATCACGGGCTACAACAGAATAAAAAACAGATAAAACAGATAAAAAATCCTTGTCAGTAATTTTGCGAACATCAGCTTGTCTGATTTAACAGATGTAGAAACTGGAAATAATAATAATTTACAAATATTAAAAGTAGGCTAAGGCACATTTAAGAATTATTATGACTTAAGTACAGAGTATTTTTCGCTATTTAGTTTGATGACAGGATGAAATCATTCTTAATATCACATACTGTAATAGAACTTTAAAATAATTCCACACTGTTTCTGCTACTGAACCAAAGAGTATAAAAGTAGTTAATGACTGATGAGGTCTACCTGATCGAAATGTTATATTTATGATCACGGGAGCTAATTAACAATGTGGGTTATTTCTTTAGTTTTTATTTCCAGTTATCAGGTGTCTCAAGTTATTCTGAGCTGCAGAGTATAAAATCATTCACACTGTCAGCTGTCACTCTGAGGATAAAATAAAGTTTACGCCATTAAAATGCAGCTAAAATCATCATTAGGATAGCTGTTTAGTGTGGTTATAAACCATCTCTCTGTTAGAAACTGTTGTAAAACCAGAGTGGAAATAGAAAACTTGGAACAATAAAATATTAACACTGACCTATTAACATATAGCCTATATTGCTTTTGTTTGTGTTTTTAACACTGTCACTCTGTTAAGCAAACTGGGGACTTTTGCTCATGACATTCTCTGGCCTTTTTAGCTTGGTTAATGCATATTTTAGATATTTAGCTTACTGTGGCCAAAATTGCTTACAGAAACACGAAGTTCTTCATATATCTAGCCTCCTAAATTTGCTCCCGAAGTGCACCAGATTGATGTATTTTAACTTTAAAATGGTCAAACTCATGCCCCCGGACCCCCCTAGAAGTTCAGAGGCTCTCTCTTTTTTCACCATACCTGTGTTTGCATCACCGCATTATGGTACTTGGCTACAATCGGCTATTAAGAATAATTAAATATGATGTGAAATATGATACACTGATATATTTACTCAGATGTCGCATATTCTCTGAAAAAAGAAAAAAAAAAAAAACCCCCGAGAAGTCTGGGAATGTGGGTATGGAAAAATAAGGAATTTTGAAATTCCAAATGTGTAGTAACCCTGTATTACATCAGTAGTGGTGGATGCTAGTGTCTCTCAAAGACTTAAGTTAATGGTGATTACACTGGAGCATACAGGTTGAATAAAAAGCGACCTGTTTGATAGAGCATATATGTTTAAAGAACAGGGTCACATTTTTTCATGTATGTCTTACTGTGTGTTCACACTGAGCGCAAATTTGCAAATTCATGCGTCGAGATGCATACAAAGTCAATGCAAAGACGCGTTGGACGCGTCTAGCACGACGCGATGAATGCGATAGACGCGGCGCAATAGCCGCAAAATTCGCGTCCATTGCCTCATCGCTCGAGTTGAAAATATTGAACTTTTGAGGCGAATACGTGTGATGCTGTGCCACGAAAGCCAATCAGCGTTGAGATTCTCCTGACGTCACTGCCGTCCAGTTGTTGACACAACAATAACCTGCTACTCACCGGAGACAGACGGACAGGCGTTCCGCAGCTGAAATGTAGCGCCTTTAGTTGGTGTCCTGCCGGGATATCCTGGCGCCAACCCTCGCCAACAGGTCCTTAAACTGGGCCCCAGTCAGCCTGAAGTACCGCTGGAAGTGGCTATCATCCAGATGGAATTCCTGGAAGAGGTGGTGAAACTTGCCAAGCTGGATGCGCTTCTGCAGGATAGGGTGAACCCAAAAAGACGGCGTTTGGCCCTCCGACGCATCTGGGACTTCCAGAGCAGGTACAAACCAGTGATGGTGGTTATCTCAGCCATGGTTGAGAAGACAATGGCGGGCGAGATGTTGTTATATAGTGAAAATGGACGGGCTTGCTACTCGCGCGACTCACGCGTTGATGCAAATTAACAAAATGGTCCGGCATCCAAACTCATGCTTTACGCGCGGCGTGTAACGCGAGTAATTCACTACACTCGCGCCCGGTGTGAACGCACAGTTACTCAGATCCCCAAACACTGAAACTATTTTTGAAAACTTCGATGGTTCCTCCTGTCCATTGTGGCCACATACAGATTAGGGGTGTGCCATATCATATCGTTCACAGTAATACCGGAATAATTTTTGATATGATATAAAACATTATATCATGATACTTACAGTACTTGTTGACATATTGACGCCATACTGTTATGCATGGCAAAAATAAAAATTCACAGAGAGCTGAGTCCTTCTTTCAGAGAAATTCCAAGGATGCATGTGTGTATCCCAGGCGGGTATAAAATCCCCACAATACTTGAACACGATTTGCTGGAAGTGAAGGCAGGGCCTCTTCTATGAAACTTGTGCCAGTGGAGCTCAGGAGGATTTAGATAACAATGTCATTTTTTTGGATTAATGTCTCCAGTTTTTATCAAACAAGCAAAAAATATTGACAGAAACCTCATAATTACACTTTCTAATGTGTCCACTGCCACGTAATGAGCTTTTTAAAATGATGTGATTTAGATAAAAAGTTTCTAAATTAATCAGTCACAGCAGACATGGGGTGCTAAGCGTCCACCCCCCACCCCTTCTATTCACGTGACAATGATATAATAATTGCATTCATTCTGTCAGCTTCAGTTGGTGTATTTTTCGGGAGAATCAAGGTGACAGCAGCGAGATAAAACTAACCATAGACTTCTCCTCGTGGCCCTAACTGTCGCAGAGAAAACTATCCTCATGAACTGGAAATCAAAAAACACCATACATCTAGCTCACTGGAAGAACTTAATCATCGACTACAGCTCCATGGAATATAAATCCTCCCCTTTCAGTAGCACAACAGAACCCCAATCCTCCTAGTCCAACCTCATCGTTTTCTTAACATCTTATGTTCCATTCGACCGATTTTTCTGTCTGACAGCCAATCATCCATATCTGCACATAATCCACCCATCATCATGATGATCATCAATATTCTTGGAATATCTTCTTCATAGAAAACACACAGTCACACACACGCACAAGGATACACTCAAAAGCACATTCTTAATTTTCTTTTTCTTTTCTATTATTATTATTATTATTAGATAATTATTAGGGATTGGGAAGAGAGAGAAAGAGGGATAACAAATATAATTCAGCCTATCTCACTGTATAATGATGAAAACTGTCTGTGGGAGTGTCTGTCTGTGTGTCTGTTCCACGTTTTTCTCCTCACTGACCTGGTCAATCCATGTGAAATTTGGCACAGTGGTAGAGGGTAATGAGAGGATGGGAGGAACTTCCGGTTATATATTTTCCGCCATTTATAATTTTTTGAAAAACACTTAAAATCGATCTCTTCCAGGAAGTTTGACCGATCTGCATGAAACTCCGTGAACATAATCTAGGGACCAATATCTAAAGTTCCCTCTTGGCAAAAGTTGGAAAACATATTAAAAAACTGAGCTTCTATAAAGCAATGAATATTATGGAGGGCCTGGCTCGTCACATAAAGGTAAATAACATCTCAAGGGTTTCATCGATCACCACGCAACTTTGTAGGCATATGACCCAGGGATGTAACGATATGGAAAATTTGATATCTCAATTATAGTTACCAAATTATCACGGTAAAAGATAATATCGCAATAGTTTTTAAGCACTGTAAAATGTCCAAAAAATAGATACATTGAAATAACTTCACTAAATCTTGTAACTTCCTTATCATGCTAAAATGTTAACAGCCAAAATCTTATCTTAAAATGAAACATTAAAGGGGCAAGGGATTGGCACAGCAATAGAATTTATTAAAATTTATTTTAAATGACAAAATATGTAAACAAATACAGGAACAAAGCTTACTTGTCTGGTGCACCTTAACAGTCAGCAAAATATGTAAACAATTTATATATTATTTATTTATTATCACAAGAGGAAAAATATATATAAAACAAAACAATGTAAAAGTAGAACAAAAAACATACAATATATAGAACAGATATCACAAATGTGCAGGAGAAACCAAAAAAACCCTAAGGGCAATGGTCATCATTACACAGAATAATTCACACATTAGATGTGTGCAAGTGAGAGGAGTGCCTGTATGAGAAAAGGAGTGCATGTTCTCGTGTGTGTGTGTGTGTGTGTGTGTGTGTGTGTGTGTGTGTGTGTGTTAGGTCAAGACTGTGAGCAGTGAATTTAATTAGCCTTATAAAACCGAGAGCCCATTAAGGCTCAAAGGTTAACACAGCAGTGTTTTATGTTGTTTCCTTGAGCTTATGTCGAGAAAGCATAACTGGTCGTTTATATCGATTCTAGCTCACCATACAATAACCATTATCACAGTGATTCAATCATAGTTGATATCAATTAGCGTTACGTTACATCGGTTTATATTCTGTCGGCTCCGCTCAGTGTTTTCAGCTCCGTTTCGTTTTGAAACACTTAGCAACATAAGGCCCGTTTCCACCGAAGAAGTTCCTGGTACTATTTGGGGACAGGAACTACTACAGGCACGTCCTCTCGCTCGGCCCTCTCAACCGCCGTGTCTCCACTGAGAGAGCGGAGTAGGAGGAAGGTTCCTGTGAAGTTACCAGGCTCTTAATACGCGACCGTTTTGACCGGAGCAACGTAGCGGCGTAGGGACGCTGTTAGCGGTTAGCGGTGTCTGTAATAACTCACTAAACTCACAAAGTGGCCCGTGAAATTTTTTTTCCAGCGGATGTCTTAGTTACAACATGATTGAGCTAACTGGAGTAGTTTCAGGAGGCTTTTAACAAATGACGTCCTGATGTTAGCTTTGCTGCTGCTGTTAGCTGTCCCTGTCAGCTGCAGCTACTGATGCTTTCTAGACATCGTGATTTCCCAAAACTGAATAAATACCACACATAGCAACACAAAACTGCTTTGCTAGCTCAATCATGTTGTAACTAAGATATCCGCCGGAAAAATTATGTTTTTCACGGACCGGTTATTGAGTTTGTTTACATGGCGGTGGAAGCTATGAACGAGCTAACCCTTGTCTGCTGAGTTTTAAAAATGCCGGCTATTTTGTTGCTTTCTGTTAACGTCACATCCCGCCTTGAGTAAATCCAATCAGCGCCAAATAAGATGTTATTAGACAGCATGTCATCAACAAAACCCATGAGCTGAGACAAGTGCTAACTTGATTTACATTTGTCTAATGTGCTTTTGACCACAAACTTCTAAATGGGTGCACAGTAAATGCCAAAGAAAAGGTTTGTGTTTATAAGCTGTGAATTGCCTTTAAGTGTGTTCGCTAAATTACCCCCATGTAACCTGAAGCACCTGTTTATATTCAAGTTTGAGGCTCACTGTCAGTTTGTTTGATTTAAACTTACCTTGACAGAAGAAAAAATATTTTTTAACCTCTTGCACTCCACCCCCATTTTGTAGCGAAAACACCTAAAATGACATACTGAAATTAAAATGACAGTAGCCTCTGAACCGCTCTGACTACATGCATGCATGAAGTCTTGCCAGAAAGCAAACTCTTGTGAAAGTGTTAGAAACACTCTAGGTGATACAGAGACAGAGTAATGGGCCTCTGAAGTCAGTAAAAAGTTTAAGATTTTGCCTAAAATAAAATAAAAAATGATTTTCAGGATGAATAACTGTCTGTGGCTTCATCTGAGCAGGTAAATGACACTGTGGGGCTGCAGGCACACTATCAATGAACATTTGTTTCAAGTTTGAAGAAGATTGCTCAAAGTATGACAATTCTACAGTGTTTTTTCCATGAAAAGATCCAGGCGGGCTTCAAATGACAGAGCGCTCACTCTGCTTAAAAACAGTACTATCAGTGATCAATCAACACTCAGCCAGCTTCAAACATTGTACCTTATTGAAATCAGGTGTGATTATGATAGCTGATGTTGTTTATGACAGAAACAAATAAAATAAATAAAATATCACCAAATAAAGCCATATGAAATGTGAAAGTTGTGATCCTACTTTCTAGGCGGTATATCTCAGCCAAAAATAGTGGTAGGAGTGAGATCTCAATTTTATAAACCAGCTATGTATCCAATCACTGCTGTGCATGAGGTCGCGAGTAATCGTTTAACTTTTCCCCTCGAAAAACGGCATGACATGGCTTGTCACCACTCATCACGATTTTGGACTTTGTGTATTTAGGCTGCTCTGGTGCGAAAACCATAAGGAATAAAAGAAAAACGACGGTGGATTCGGTAAGGAGAGGGCTTTTTGTTTCCAGTGATACCAAGCATTACATGGTTTGATGACGTAGTGCGCCTGTGAGATCCCATTTAACAGAGGAGGGAGGGAGCGCGGATGCCGGCGTCCGACCGGAGTTAAAGAGGTTTTAAGTGTGTTACATTGAAAATAGTAAAACGTAAATGGACCTACACTTGTATAGCGCCTCTACAGTCATTTGACCACTCAAAGTGCTTTTATTTATTACACTACGATTCACATTCTCACACACACACACACACACATGCACACTGGTGGCTGAGGCTGCCATACACGGGGCCACCTGCTACTCAGTTTTTAACACACTCAAACACTGATGGAACAGCCATCAAGAGCAATTTGGGGTTCAGTATCTTGCTCAAGGATACTTCAACATGGGGAGTAGAGGAGTCGGGGATTGAACCATCAATGTTCTGATTTATGGACGATCCCGCTCTACTTCTGGGCCACAGCTGCCCACATTAAAAATAATAGTTCGGATCAATAACAGTAGTCCACATTGTTGCATTGGCATTATTGTTGTTGTTTATTGATGATGAATTTTTCAAAATGTCTGTCTGTCCTCCCTGTCTCTGCAGTAATAAAGAGTGTCCTACCTGTCGCAAGAAGCTGGTGTCCAAGAGGTCGCTGCGTCCAGACCCTAATTTTGATGCCCTGATTAGTAAGTAACCACAAGAAGGTTAAAGGAGGTTTAATCACTACACAAAAAAATATGGATGAACTGAAAATTGTGAGTCAAAACATTGTAAAAACATTTTAGAATTTAGTTTTACAGTAAGTTATGCCATTTCAGGCAAGATTTATCCCAGCCGCGACGAATATGAAGCCCACCAAGAGAGAGTGTTGGCCCGCATTAGCAAACACAACAACCAGCAAGCCCTGTCCCACAGCATAGAGGAGGGACTGAAGATACAGGCTATGACCAGGTAAACAGTGATCTCAACACACAGCAATAATGCAAATATAACAATAATGCAAATACAAACTTAATACATTGCATTTGTTTCTTACAGACTGCAGCGTGGTAAGAGACACACAGTGGAGAATGGTAGCGGAGCTGAGGACAATGGAGACTCCTCCCACTGTAGCAACGCTTCTGTCCACAGCAACCAGGTATGTTAGGATGTTTAACACATCACATGTGACGGTGTGTATGCATTTTGTGCCCCACTTATCAACGTTGACATTATAAAACATGTACCAAGCAAGCCCTGCTGGGAGTCAGTTGTAATGGTTTGACCAGTGAAAATATTAAGTGACACACTGTGAAATGGTTTAAGTATGGAGCCCAGTTAGTGCTGCGCTAGACCAATGTAATGATGAGACTCAGGAATAAATATTGTAATTGTTGAGACACACACTGCTGTGAATGACAGGGAAGCTTGGTAATCACTGCCACTATTGCAGAACTACAGGATAAGCAAACTTGAATTAGGGATGAGACTGTGTTCAAAGGCTTGCTTCTCCTCCTGTTTTTTTTTTCATCATAGAAATACTGTTTTTGAACATTTTCCCCCAGGAGGCAGGTCCGAGCATTAAGCGCACCAAGACGAGTGATGACAGTGGTTTGGACATGGATAACGCTGCTGAGAATGGGGGCGGGGATTCTGTGATTGATGGTGGTGCCAGCGAAATAGAACTGGTGTTCAGGCCACATCCCACCCTCATGGAGAAGGATGACAGTCACAACAGGTAGTGTTTTACATGTACAGCTTCAGTTAAGACTTGTGCTGATCTCACAAATAAAATACAGGAGTTGACCTGTCTGCTGTGGTGTGAAAGAGAGGCACAGAGAAGAAGCATTTCAAAATAAATCTGTCTGCTGTCTTGTAGCGATGGGTAACATTTAGTTTTTAATTCAGTACCAATGCAGAATTTAATGCTAGTGCCTTAACTGAGCCTGAATACATTTTCTAACGGCAAACATAAAGAAAATTGTGGTTTAGCAGTTGAACAACACATACCCCAAATTTAATATTAACACATTAACATCATAAACCAACCATAGAATGTACAAATTGAGCGTATCGCAAACATCAAGTATAAACGGTCACATTGTTTCATTAAGCCGCTGGCATGAGACTTGCTATGGCATTTTGATTCTCTCATTCTCTTCTTTGGTTCTATCCCTGTAACAGACACAGTCACGCAAAGAAAGACTCACAGACATGATTCGTCACACACACTCCTCCAGCCAACCAGATCACTTTCTCCTGAGCAATAGTGTCTGAGGCGAAGCATGTATCTCATCTGCAGGGCTCCACACTGCTATTTAATTGCATTTTGCAACCATGCAGCTGCGATGCAACCTGTAAATATTATCAGTATATGAACTGGAGAGCTTTTTTTTTTTTTTTTTTTCCAGCTTACAGTAAACAGGGTTCAGACCGTGACAATATAGTCTTGAGCACCCATAGCCATATCCATATTGTCATTTACGTATCAACTGTGCCAGCTGATTTACATATATTTGAATGTATGTGTGTGTCTGCAGTGTGGAGTTTGTCCCTCGCTACATTAAGACATCCGGTAACGCTACGGTGGATCACCTGTCTAAATACCTGGCTGTCAGACTGGCTCTGGAGGAGCTGAGAAGAAACGCAGAGGCCAGTCCTGTTAATGTGGAGGCAGCTTCAGAGAAACAGTACACCATCTACATACCTACTGCTGGAAACCAGTTCACTGTGAGCATATACACACACACACACACACACACATACACACACACACACAAAGTATTTTTTAAGAAGTTGGGCAGTATGAGTAAATAATTTCTACTGAGAAATAGTACATTGCAGAAAAAGGTGTTTTCTAACTTGTTGAGCATATGTACGCCATTTGATGGATTTCATTTAAATGTAGTTGAAACCAGTCTGTTTATCATATGAGAAAGAACAACTCTGCTGCTACAGACCATTGACTGATGATAAAGATGAATGACTCCATGTCCTCCCACTGTACAAAAATGACGCCAAAATATTCTGGATGCGGCGGCCACCATCCTGTGCTGGTGACATCATTTGGAGCCAAAGTCTGCGCAGCAGTGATCTCTGCGGTCTGACCATTGATCACAAGCACATCAATTGGCATGCACAGCTGTCAGTCAAGATCAGACCCACTTTTTTATAGCATCAAATAACTTAATTCCAACCAAAATTATGAAAAACGTGAACAATTTAGCATAATGATAAGAACTACCTTAAAAGACAGAACCCATCTTTGGGGGAAAAAATTTGATGTGTAGTTCTAGCTTTTAGTTTGGCCCATTTCCCATCTGCTAACATGGAGGGGGCTAGGTTTATGACTTGTACTGCAGCCAGCCACCAGGGGACGATCCCAATGTTTTGGCTTCATTTTTGGGGAGCTGTCATGTCATCCATCTATATGTACAGACTACTACAAATAAATGGAACCTTGAGGATAACGTAGGAATGGAAAAGATTAATTAAAGGTCATAATAGTCAGAGTGGGAAACCCTTCATGGATGTTTGAACTGTTGAACTCTGTTCACAGGTTCTGAATGGTTCCTTCTCCCTTGAGCTGGTCAGCGAAAAGTACTGGAAGGTGAACAAACCCATGGAGCTCTACTTTGCTCCTACTAAAGAACACAAGTAGACGCATACAAACACACACATGCACACACACACGCACACACGCGCGCACATGTGCGCACACACACACACACACACACACACACACACACACACACACACACACACACACACACACACACACACACACACCCCCAGTAGGAAATAAACATATGGACTTTGCTATACTTGCACACACAGAAACAAGAGGAGAGGAATTTGTGTGTCTGAAGGAGATGAGAGGGGTTGGTTTTACCCTCAAAAGGACTCTTGTAAAAAGAAAAAAACTTGTTTTATATTCTCTGTATCTTTCTCTGTGTCTCTTTCTATCTCTCTCTCTGTAGAAGGTAGCAGATCAGTACAACAGCCAGCAGGTAAATCAAAGTGATAATGGGCTTTTAAAGTATTTGTAGATTTGTTCCAACTCTGAAAAGCAGGGCCCATTCACAGTCTGAATTAGCAATGTTCTGTTTTCCAAGTAATAGAAATTTTATCATACTGTTGTTGTCTTCGGTAGAGGCCCCTTTATGCTATGTGATTTTGGTCTGTATCCAAAGTTGACTTTGAGAGACACAGGTGAAATCTTAAATCGTCAGTCCAAATCTTTATTATACAGTATTTGTTTTTCATTACTGGGCATTTTAATTTTCTGTCTAAATTTGTGAACCCTAAAACATTTATGGAATTGCACAACTTTGAAAAGGAAAATTCAAAGCACATAAATTCAGACAGCATGTTTTCAAAGTAAAATATTTCAGTTTTCAACAATAAGTAGTGATTAATCAGTGGTGATTAGATTTCATAGTGAGGTTTGGGTTACGTATGAAACAGATGATTACAGCCTTTTCTTTGCTTCCATAGACAATCTTCTAAACTGGTGGACAGTCAGACACAGATTGCAAACAAGAGTTTATTCGACCCATCTGGCATACTGTGACATGCTCTTAGTGTAAAGGGGCCTTTGAAAAAACACCTGTTAAACCATACATTGAATACTACAAGGTAAATTGTGCTTTCACACTGAGGAACTTGACAGTTATTGACCAGCAGTGGGCAGTGCACCATATTTAGTTGAATCTATATAGTGGTATGAAGCTACAAAGATCGCCTCAGGCAAATCAGTTTTGTTTGTCTTTTTCAGATAATGTTCCAAGTGTTCTCTAAACTATTTTTTTTAACATGGCTTTAAAATAAAATTAGAGAACAGTGAAGGTTTGGATGGCTGCAATGTTTTTGTCAGGGCAGGCTGCTGTCTGAAACTGAGTCACTATACCCGTAATCTCTGTAAGCAGATGTCTGCATTAGGGCTGCTCCTTGAAATTTTCTAGATTCGAATCATCATTCGGAGACCCCTCATACAACTGAGATTGTGCAGTTTACTTCTGGGAATGTTTTGGTCCCCAGATTTTGCTGCAGATTAAGCGCTCTTGACTTTCATGCTACACTTTGGTACAGACAGCTGCAGATGTGATGCAGTGGCATAGTGAGGAGAGACTCTGCACCATAAGGCTTTGAGATAACATTGTCTTCTCTTTTCTGCTTAGAAGTGGTGATTTTACAACTCGTAGATACTTGATATGACACAGTCTCTGGCTTTTGTTTCATATCTAGTGTCGGTAAAAACTGTTGCACATTTCCATACTATATTACTTGAATGCCACTGTCACACTGTCACACTGTTCAAACTTGGAAACTTGATATGGAGGGGGGAAAAAACAAATTAAGTGTATTAAAAGGCCAAATCTGATTTGACTGACATATTTCAGAATTGGGCACAGCCCTCATCTGCATATGTTAGCAGACTCTGTTGGTTACCAGAAAAGAATTTGGTATCGGAAGTGTTCTGGTTTTCGTTTGTAGTCCGAGTTGTATCAACCAATCATGTTTGGTTCCCTGCAGGTGAATGGTCCAGGTGAAAAGCAAAAAAAAGCGCAACACACTGGCCAAAATGCAATCTTGACACCCATAGGCTATCGTCTGAAAATGATTTAACTTTTTGGGTTGGTTGTTTTTTCTAATTTATTTGTGTTGGTATGCAGATATCTGTTTATAGAGATTTGCAAAAATGTTGTCTGGACCTGTCTCATCAGTCGAACTGTAATCAGTAAGTGGTGCACAAAAGAGGGAGTCTTAGCCTGGATATCCACTGGCTACATCGCAACCCCTTAGAAATATTGGCTGTTGCGCAAACCAAGATTGCGTAACAGGGAACAAGAGAGCACAAAATAAATGAAGCTCTGGTCATTTCTGTCAGCGATGCTACCAGTGTGAACACATTACAATCCAACTGCCCCATTAGCAGGGCTTGTCTCTGTTTTGCTGGTCTGATATGGCCAAGATTTTGTGTACAGCTGAATAACTCGTTGGGAACGTGAATAGTGACGGAGAAGCTGTTGTCTTGATCTGTTGCCTGTAGAAACAAAACTGTCCTCTTATATCTGTGGCTGCTCTCTATGGCTTGTTCTTTTATAAATGTCTTTTATAACATGGAGAGGGAGGAGTGTGATTGGAGGCGGGTGGGGTAGGAGGATAATTTTGCAACACCATAGACAGTCGGACCATGAAAGTATCTCTTCTGCTATCTCCACCAACCTGCTCCCTTTGCTGTTAAATCACCGCTGACTCACCAGTGGAAGGCGGTTTTCTGTCACAGGATCATTTTGTAGCCATCATTTCTTAGATGTAAAGAATAGGCATCAACATCCAAACCATCCTCAGCTATAGCTCAGACCTGACATCACAGAATATTTAGGGTATATTTGTTTTTGTTGTTTCAGACACATGGCAGGGTTCGGTTCAGTGTTTTAATACCATGTGTTTCAGTCTCCATGTAGCTAACTTAGGGCTCTGAAAGTTCCACAAGAATAGAAACCCTGAGCAGTGTGTGTGAGCTACAGTGATCGGATGTGAAGCCAAACATGTTTGTACTATAAATGTTCCATTATGTCAACTGCCTTATTTTATTTTGCATCAGATTCTGTACATTGTCATGCCCATAAGAACCCCGACTAAGCACATGCCAACCTTTTCACCCAAACATACATGTTTCAAACATGATGTTGCTCTTTTACCTGGTCTTTCTGTTTGTGGGCAAGATGATGGACCAGTGTGTGTGTAAGGGAAATCATGAGTTTTATTTTTATGGCACAGAAATGTAAAGTTCACATGTATGAAACTCCTTCTGTTGATAAGCAGTATTGTGAAGAGGATCAGAGCTGATGTTGTCATAGCTGCTGCTAACAGCTGCTGGGTGGCACATTGACGGATCATGAGTGAGTGGAATTGATTTGAAGTGAATTGATTTGTTGCTGCAGCCTGTATCAGGTGTGGAAGGATCCCTCTCTACAGCCTGTCTGGACTTAAGGACACCAAAGGCAGATATTCAGTGCTGTTACAAAAGTGGGGTGTTTTTAGGTCAGAAGCAGCATTAATTGTTCCATGAAAAGCTGAAAATGTTTTCTTTTTCTTGTCACTGATGTCACATTTGAAATTTAGCAGTGCAGTTCTAATGTAAGTCATTTACTTGATCCAAGAGTGATTACACTTACAGCATTTGAGAGGCAGTGTCAGTGTATGTTAACAGTGGTGAAGAAAACAAAACTAGGGCTTCATATAAACAGTGCCTAGTTTCATGAGCTGATAATCAGAGTAAAGCAATGTCACATTCCATTATCACTATCTCACAACATTAAAGGACTGCAGCCCACTTCTTTATGACTTCACTGTTCAGTTCAGGACAGTTCAGTCGATATTTGTGAGAATGTACTAAAGTCTACTAAACTTAGAACAACCCTTCACATGTGCACTGCTCTTTATCATCCACAACATTTCTGTTAATTTGACAAAACCATCTTAACACTTGGTCCTTATTAGCTTTTTGTGGAGCTTTAACTACATCTCACGGTTTTCATCAGCAGATAAATTTTGCTCTGTTGTCTCTATTATAGAAATGTTTTACCCACTAAATGACCATTTGTATATTAATTACTCACTGTGTCTTATGGGGAATTAGTGAAGAAAACATTTTCTCACATGTCTCCATAGTGAACAGAGATCCCAAAAGGTGAATAAAATCTGGGGTTTATATGTGTTAAAGGTATACTTCACCCACAAAATGACCATTTGTGTATGGATTACTCATGGCATATTTACTTTAAATTTGTAATAAAAACTTTATCTCATGCCTCCCAAAAAGTCTTTATCAATTGAAGTACATGGGGTCCATGTTTAACAACAGCAAAACTATATCAAAACATCTGTTTACAAACTCTCACATGACTAAAGCAGTGTAATCCAAGTCTCATCTATGTAGTTGTGTGCTCAGTACTTCACAAACACGTGATTTTTCACTAAAATGTTTCTATTGAAAACATGTTGGTACATTCCCATGCACAGCTGAACTCTGAACTCTGCTCAAACAGGGTTCTTTAGAGTTGCAACACTTTTAAGCAGTGGTGTTTTCTTTGTAACATTTTAGGGAAAGTAAGGGATCCCATGGTCATGGAAAACCTGAAAAAGTCAAAAGAATCTTTAAAAATCATTTAACATTTTGGAAAAATCATGGAATTTTGTTGTCTATGAAATTATTGAAGTAATCTTCATAGGATAACCTTTCATGTAAGGTAACATAATGGCAGTTTGTTTTAGCTCTAATATTTGTTGATGTGTGTTGTATTTTGATCACCACATATGTCTCTTCATTTTCTTCTGGCGTTCCCGCTCTCTCTCTTTGTTTGCCAGCTAGTTGAAATTACGTTTGAATAGATTTTGGATCTGGTATGTTATAAAAACGCCCAGTAAGTAGGGCAAGATTTTTTTTTCTTATGATGGGTTCTTACAAAGTCATGAAAAAGTTTTGAAATGTTCTTAAATATCTGTGGTAACTGTGGAAAATGTGCATACAACTGGGTAAATGAGACTTAGATTTTACTGCATGAGCTGTGTGACAGTTTTGATAAAGTGTTGTTAAATGTGGTCCCTGTTTACTTCAATTGGTAGAGAATGGTGGCATTTTTTGGGATTCCCCATTCATTGTGGAGGCATGAGAGAAATTTTTTTCTTCACGATTTAAAGTGGTGACTAACTAATATACAGATAGTTATTTTGCGAGCAAAGTATTCCTTTAAAAAAAACCCAACTCTAAATGGACCGTGAGTTAAACTACTATTTGGACAAGAATGAAGTGAGTTCTGATTTTACCTGTGAATGTGCCATCTCAATTAAGCCTCTGCTTAATTAAATGTCAGTGTGGCTCAGGCACTATGAGGCACACCGCAAATTGAATGACTGCACCAGATTTCTAGCTTTAGGAAAGAGAAAGCAGAAAGTCCCACAAACTAAACTGCCCTGAAGGCATGTGTCAAAGGTCAACTGCTGAAGTCAAAACTCAGTGAAAACGGCTTCACTCCTGTCTCATTTGGTACCTGTGTGTCTGATAATCTGTCTGTGTGTGGAACCTGTACACTGCATCTTTCTGTTTGGACAATAAACCTGAATCTATGTGTTCGACAGAGAACACAGAGTGCTGTTGCTTATGTTCTCATGGTCTGGTCTCTAAATCACAAAAATAGACTACACTGTCTTAAAGGGAGTCATGGACTCTATCACCTATTAGTATAAAATAATTAATTAATTAATAAGTTTACATTTCCTTTGTCTTAGTCTTTGCTGTCCCGCAATTAAACTGAATTTGTAAATTGAGTAGAGAACAAGTCAGATTAGATAAAGGACAGAAAGAACAGCTGTTAGCAGGAGAGTAGTGTTGCACGGTATACCGGTACTAAAATAGTACCGCGGTACTAGAGTATTCCAAACGGTACTATACTGCATTTGGAAAATTCCGGTACTTTGAAATTGATTCAATTCATTAATTTAGTTAATTTATTTTACTCACTTATGCATACAAACGCCTTTCTTGTTCCTATTGGAGCACAGATTGCACAAGTGGTGTGTATGATAACACCTGTATCAACAATCGCAGCTGGTGCACGTGAAAAAAGACAAGAGAAAGTCTGCCTCGCAAAGGGAGACAACATGAGACAACACTAACTTGGTGAAACATTTGAGCAACCAAACCGTGACATCCGTACCGAGATACTTAAGAACCACAATTTTTTGGTACCGTTACACCCCTACTATTTATTGTTCTAAAGGTTTTTAGCCAAAAGGACCTTTCGTTAGGAAAAGTACCGAAAAGTATCGAAATTCATATTGGTATGGGTACCGAAACAAAGATTTTGGTAACTAGGAGAGTAACTAGAATTACCACTCCGCATTGTATGCCTCTGTGCACTAGTCAGGTTTCTCTTAGAGTTTACATCCATGTCTGTGAAAACATGGATACTTTACAGACATCTTCCCACAGGCAGCACAGAAGATCTATACAATCAGCACAGTTTCAAGGTGGACACCCAAGATTAGTGTCACCAATTGAGTATCTGACCAAATAATTCCCCCTCTGTTCCTGAGATATGACGTTGGCTAATGGCCAGAAAAGTGTTTTATGTGGAATATGATGTCACAGTGAGGTTGACCAGATGCAAGGTCACACTGACCTTGGCTTTCGACCACCAAAATCGAATCAGTTCATCACTGTGGCCAGGTGAACGTTCGTGCCAAATTTGAAGAGCATGGAACATACATGGTTAAGAGATAGGCAGTCCTTAGCCATGCTGGATGCAGACTTTGCAGCAAAACATTTGACGTTAGCAAAGTGAGAAAAGCAGCTCCGGTCGGTGACACTTAAGGGAAAAAGCACCAACAGATTGCCAGCATCAGCACACATTTTTCTCCTGCTATAGATCAGATAACTAGGTTATCACCTAGTGTCTACTGTATGTGTAGACACTAAAGCATTTCATACCATATTCCATGCTACATTTTTGCTACAATGCTTGTTTCAGCACACTGGAGCAGAGGGCTGCCACTAACAATTATTTTCATTATCGACTAATCTGCTGATAATATTCATGACTTATCAATTGTTTAGTCTATGAAGTGTCAAAATTGTGAATAATGCCAGAGCCCAAAGTGACATCTTCATCTTATTATATGTCCAACCGAAAGTCCAAAACCCAAAAACTCTTCATTTACTATTGTAAATGACAAAGAAAAGTAGCAAATACTCACATTTAAGAAGCTGGAATTGGCAAATGTTTGACAACTTTGCTTGAAAAACGACAAACGACAAATTATTCCATCTCTGCCTGAGTAAGAGCCTTATTATTGCATCCTATAATTGCTTTACAGGGCTAATGTTTGATATTTTATTCTATGGTACTGAAAGCTGTGGAAATGGGGTAAAATGCTATGGAAACCATTCATGGAATTCATTGGTTAAAAATGTGTGGGAACCCTGGATGCATTTCTAGACATATGTATGTCCCATTAATTTTTATGTTCATATTTTCAGTCAATGAGACAATGGAGTAATAATGACGACATAAAGGTCAGACTTGGATGTTCGGGTTTAGCAGCACATATTCTGTTTGAGCAGCCTAAGTCAAAAACAACAGCACTGAGCTGTCAGCCTCAAAGATGGACATGGTATATGAAAACCAGACATCCAGTTGCTGATTGTGTGTACAAAATACACCACGTGGATACTGTGATGAAAGTACACTGCCTAGATGGGAATCACTATAACACGAATGAGTTTTTTCATTTTGAGAGTGGCCTCTAATAAGTGATTCCCACAAATGCTCCGAGCTGGTAGCTAGGGTAGGACATATTCTTATGCTCTTTAATAAATTATCAACATGAGCTTTAAGTGAATGAGAATATCAGGAAATGTTACATTTATTGCCCTGAGTAAAAAGGCAAAGTTTGTCAAAGCCCCTGCTTTTTAAAATAGTGAGAAAGGAAAGTAATCAGTCCATATTCAGGTTTATTACTTTATTTTTGCTTATTTCAGATATAAAAAACAATAGAAGCAGTAAAACCTGAAAGCCAGGCTACACACAATAGTGTGGTGTAAGTAGAAAAAAATAGTCAACAAACAAAGATGTTCACAGAGTTAGACTGATGAGTGAAAAAATGAACACCGATCCCAGCATGCACTGGGCAAAAGGCAGGGAAAACACCCTGGACAGGTCACCGATCAATGACAGTCCATCCAAGAACAATCTTTTCTATGTCCTCATCCTGGATGACTCAGAGGCTTCAGAGGAGGAGGAAGAGGAGGATAGAAGTAAAGTAGAGGAGGGGGAGTGATGTTACAGTGAGCCAGAGTAGCACTGAGGCAGTCTGAAAGGAGCGTGGCGCTGCTTTAGAGAGAAAGTGTCCAAGTGAAGCATCTGAAATGTGTCTGCTCTCATGGCTGGCACACACAGACAGTTTGAGGTGCCAGCACCTCCCTGTCTGACTGCCAGCACTACTACATTCCAGAGGTGGGATTGAAAAAAAGTAAAGGAAGAATGGCATCAGGAGGGCACTCAGCTTTAGTATAAAAATCATGTCCAAAAACATAGAGTGTTACTCAGCTCTGGTGAGCTTGCTTTTAGCCAGATTACCGTCCACGTGGGTCTACAGATGGACTCTGTGGGTTCTGAGAGGATCAGACAGTCTTCCTGGCAGTAAGGACTCTAACTATAGAGCCCACTCCTCCCACTGCCAGAGCCTGTGGACACAGAAAACACACACATAATGCTGATATCAAGTGTAGTGCACTGTAGCAAACACAGGAGACAAACAAATCCTTCTATTTCCAAATTAAGTTGTCAAGTTAATATGGCAACCACTGACCATTAAGTGAGTTTGAGAGAATTTGCACGTGTATGTAATATTCATTCATTGTGCAAAATAAGAATGTGATTCTGATAGTTCATTTCAAAGCCGATATTGGCCGACACCGACAACATGCCGATATTATCGTACATCCCTAAACACAAATATGAATCGAGCTTAACAAACTTATTAGACCACCACCCAATTTAACGTTTATGCCATGGCTGCCCTAAATTAACAGCAGTGGTAATTACCAAAATCATTTTTTATGTGGTTATGTTTTTGCCGATGTTGGTCTGTTTCTCCGCAAAATAACTCAGAAAGTTCTGAACTGATTTTGATGAAATTTCAGGAAAGGTTGATAATGGCACAAGGAACAGATGATACAATTTTGGTGGCAATCGGATGAAGTGAAGTGAAGAAAATAATAAAATGGTGGTAAATTTGAGCTGCTTGGCGGAGGTCTGTGCTCTCAGAGTGCTCTAGTTATTGTTATCCATGAATTTTCAAATTTACTATTTTACAAAACAAAAAACAGAAAAGCAAAGCACATGTTACTTAAGATATCAAATTATAGTTATTTACCATCTAACTTCTCAGAGAAGCCCAGTGAGCCGGCTCAAATTTGGGTATAAAAAGGTGAATTCAGTTTGAAATTCCTCATTCCTCTTCAAACTGGTAAAACGTTGAGAGCTCACTTAAAATGACAAAAGCACTTCATGATGGTGGATGGTCTCTGTGACGGGGAAAGACAAAGTCTTCTCACAGTGTGGTCTAGTCAATGCCAGATGCATTGCACCCACAGTGAAACACAGTGAAGATTCCATTATGGTATGGGGTTCCAATTGTGGAAATGACGTGGGCAAATTAGTGAAAAACGACAAAATCATGAACAACATACATAAACAAACTTCATCCGACTGACTCGACTGACTTATTAGGAAGTACTGATCAATGCGGCTACTCTGCCCTTTCTTTGCCACATACTTCTTTTTTCCCTGATGAGTTTTGAGGACTTTTATTGTTGTTACTTTCTGCCAGCAGTAAGGACAAACCTGAAGCATCTTGTTCTCGACTGTGCTAATTTTGTCCTTTGTCCAGATGTGCTCGCCTTGCCCTGAGTGCTGCTAATTCTAGCCCTGGTGGATAGGTCCATGCCTCTATCCTTCACTGAGTCACAGATCCAATGCATAGTTGTGTCTGTTCCAGTGTCTGTTACTGTGTAATCCACCTGTCAGTCATTTTACACCCCAACTCTTGGGGTATTTTCCCTATGTTGGCTGTAGCTAATTTTGGTTGTAGCCACTTCAACATCCGATTTCAAATTCTTCTCCACTTTCAACCGTTTCCACCGTTCACAAGCATCTCCTATATAGACCCTCGCTTTGCCTCGAGTTTTGTCTTGCCGTTTTTTGGGAATCATAACGAGGTCATTTGAGTTTAGTCACACTGTCAGCCACTGTAGCTCAGTCGTAACTGTAACTGATGCTGAGACTCTACTGACTGCGTGACTGGTAGACGGCGGTGGGTGGCGCAACAGGCCAAAACACAAATTCAAAACATGATTTGCAGACTGTCAATTTTTTTTTAAATGCAAATATTCTGGCTGTACTATTGTTGTCAGTGAGATCAGTATGTTATATGAACATTATTCCTTAGTCTCTGTGACATATTAGGATGATTTTGTAACACTTTACCTTTTCTCAAGTAAGCGTTAACTTATACAAGGGGGGCTCTTTTTAGGAAAATAGAAAAACTTTGGTAAAAATAAAAAAAATATTTATTCCCAAAAAAACCCCAACAACAAATATTAAGGGGTAAAGATATATGAAACTCCCAACAGAGTGTATAAGTTCAAACAACACACGTTTAATTAATTCCTCCCCCCAGCGCCTATACGCATGTAGTGCGTAGGTTTACATGAATAAAAAAAAAAAAAAAAATCACATCACAAAACCAATCTCAGTCTTTGCAAGCCCAAAAATAAACTCATAGTCCCAACTAACGAAAAATACAATACTGTCCATCTTCAATAACTTTCAAATGTCTTTTGATTATTTTTTGAGTCCGTGACGCACGCAAACGGAACAGTCTCTCCTCCAGGCGTGTCAAACAAAAATCGAGCAGATCCACATACCAAAAACCGGTGAAAAACAAAAATATGCGATCGATCGCTGTACCTCTGGTATACCAGGAAAAATATATAAAAGAAACGATCTAACCCAGGGGCCGTGCAGTCCATCAGGGAAAGTAATCCATCGGTTTGGTCCTGGGCGCACGCTCCGTACTCTGAGGTCGAGATGTCCAGCTGGAATACCGTGAAAGGACGGGAATTTAAGGTAACCACTGATGGGTTTCTTTTTACTGGTCTTTTTAATGTACTTAATGCCCACAGCTCGTTACTTTTACTTTATATTCAGGTCCTAAAATCTAGGTCCGCCAGCTCTATTGTTCCTTTTCCCGGTCCACTCTTCTCCGCCTCTTCCCTTTCTTCTCTGCCTCTTCCTCCCTAAATAATCTCGTCCATTTTTATAAATGATCATTTTACACATACAGAAAGTTACAACCAGGACAGCGGACACCCCATCTTATCCTTATACATGTACAGGGAATTATTTATTTATTTCTTTACATCATCGAAGAAACCTGTTATTTCCCAGATATCTCCATACCTTAAATTACTTTTAATTAATGATTAGGTGACTCTGTCACAGATCCCCCCCCCCCAACCGGAGGTATCGGAGGCTGAATCCCGAAGTAGGGCTTCAGATTGACCACGTTGACTGTATCCAACCTCTTGTTGTGGTCCTTCCACTGTACCTGATAGTTAATGGGGCCTAACCTTCTCAACACTACAGCTGGACCTGACCACTTAGGCGCAAGCTTGGATGAGAAGTTGTAAGATGCTTTTGAGAGTGGGTGAGAGCGCACCCAGACCTGGTCTCCCGGCAGGAGATGTGCACCTCTCCTCCGGGTATTATAGTACCTAGCTTGTCTGGCCTGACTCTGTCCCACTTTCTTCATGACTTGTTTAGCCATTTGTTGTTGTCTTTCAAGGATTTTATAAGGAAACTGCTGTGGCGCAGGTGGTGACCAATCATCCTCTCCAGAGGGCCTTTGAGGATTCTTCCCAGGGCCAGTTCGGCTGGTGTTTTTCCCGTGGTCTCAAGTTGGGCTGAATTGATGGCAAAGCGGAACTCTCGGACCCACTGATCCCATTTGTTGTGTCTGTCTCCCACGTAAGATGCAATCATCGTCTTTATTGTTCGGTTAGCTCGTTCTGTTAGATTCGCTTGAGGATGATAGCTTGTAGTGAACTTTTGTGTCACTCCCCAGGTCTTGCAGAGGTTTCCCATTTCGTGGCCCATGAACTGAGGACCTCGATCGGACACCAGCTCCTTAGGAACGCCGAATCGCGTAAAGATCTCATCTTTCAAGATGGCTGTGATGCGATGAGCTTTGCTGTCCCTGAGGGGGAACAACTCAACCCACTTGGTAAAATAATCTATGATGACAAGAAGGAATCGGTTGCCTTTCTTACTGCGAGGAAATGGACCCATAAGATCCACTCCCAGCTTCTCCCAGGCTCCTTCAACTTTAGTGGGCTGCATTAACCCCGCAGGCTTTTGATTCTCTGCCTTGTAGGACTGGCAGGTGAGGCAAAACTTTACATGGGTCCACACATCCTTTCGGACAGAGGGCCACCATGCCACCTCCAGAATTCTCAAGAGGGTCTTAAGTCTGCCAAGGTGCCCACTTAAGGGATGATTATGATAGTATTCCAGGAAACTGGGCACCAGAGTTTTAGGGACTACCAGCTGGTATTTGTCCCCTTCGCCTTTCACGGGGGACTTCCTGTACAGGAGTCCTTGCACCATGGTGAAGCCAACCCTGCCAGGTCAACTGTCAACAGAGTCCAAGTTTACCAGGTCCTTAACCTCCGGATCTACTTCCTGGGCCTCTCGTATCTCTGCCAAAGAAATTGGGAGGTCAGAGGGATCTCTGTAGATGTTTACAGCTACATAAGCTGCAGAGGTGTTGTGGGGAGACACGGCTCTGGAGAGGGCATCAGGGACAATGTTTTGGATACCTTTTCTGTATCGTACGGTGAACTGAAACTTTTGGAGCCTCAGGATCCATTGAGTCAGGCGTGATGAGGCTTTTGGGCAGTTGAAAGCCCAGGTTAAGGCAGCATGGTCGGTGCAGACGGTGAATTCCCTTCCTTCCAGGAAATGGCGCCACTTTTCCACAGCCCACACTACTGCCAGACACTCCTTTTCTGAAGTGGAGTAGTTGCTCTCAGCTCCTCTCAATCCCCTGGAAGCATAAGCTATCACCTTCTCACCCCCCTCAGCAACCTGTACTAGCACAGCTCCTAGGCCTACCTCGCTAGCATCTGTATGCACCTCAAAGGGAAGTGAGTGGTCTGGCTGAGTCAGGATGGGAGCACTGACAAGGGCCTGTTTCAGCTGCTCAAAACTTTGCTGGCTTTCTGCTGTCCAGGCCCACTCCACATCTTTCCTAGTGAGACGATGGAGGGGACCTGCAATGTTGGCAAAATGTGAGATAAATTTGTGATACCATCCCACTAAACCAAGGAATCTCTGTAATGACTTAACATTGGTGGGGGTTGGATATTCTGTCACTGCCCTTGTTTTCTCCGGATCCACCTGTACACCCTTCTCAGATACTAGGTGACCCAGGAACTTCAGCTCTCTACAGAAAAAAATGGCATTTTTCCATATTGAGAGTTAAGTTGGCCTCATGAAGTTTCGCCATCACGGCTGTCAGATCTTTGAGATGTTGCTCTGGAGTGGGTGAAAAGACTATGACGTCATCGATATAAACAGAGCAAATCCGCCCTCTCAACTCCCCCAGGACCCTCTCCATCAGACGCTGGAAGGTTGCACCTGCATTCTTCAAGCCAAATGGCATACATCTGAATTGGAAGAGGCCCACAGGTGTTATAACAGCTGTTTTAGCTTTGCTTTCCTCAGCCATTGCCACTTGCCAGTATCCAGACTATAAGTCAAGGGTGCTGAAGACTGCTGCTCCATACATGGACTCCAGTAATTCATGGATCAGGGGCATGGGATATGCATCCTGTTTCGTCTTAGCATTTAGGGGCCTGAAATCAACACAAAATCTGGGAGTTTTGTCAGGTTTTGGGACCAGAACCACTGGTGATGCCCAGGCGGATTGGGAGGGCTCAATGATGCCATCTTTCAACATTTGCTCCACCTGTTCAATTATTATTTGGCGTTTGTAGGGGGACACTCTGTATGCTTTGCAGCGGACTGGAACCTCATCAGTGGTAAAGATGGTATGCTCTTCCACCGTGGTTCTCCCAAGTTTCCCTGAACACACTTTCGGCCAAGCTTTCAATAAATCTCTCACTTCAGGAGGGTGATCCTTGAACTCTGGAGCAGGATCCTCTTGAGGTCAAAGAGACTTGGAGAGTGGGAGTGCCACAATAAGAGTAACATTGGGAAGCATGACCTGCTTTTCTGCAGACTGAGACAGGAATGGGTAAAAGGTGTAACCCTTTGGACCCTTCACACCATATGTTCTATCACCAAGATTGATAATAGTTGAAGTCTTGGTAAGAAAATCTAACCCTAGAATTAGGGGAAATGCCAAGTTGTTGTCATCAATGATATATGTCTCAATTGACCACATCATGTCATGCCAATTGTACAGTAACTGTACCTTTCCCAAAGCCCCATGGCAGGTCTTTCCATCAGCCAAGGCAAAATTTTGGTTTTCACTTGGCTTCAGTTTCTCCCCGTGGTGTGCAATTTTCAACCACTGACCTTTTCTCATAAGAGTGTATGTGCAGGCAGTGTCACACACAGCATTACATTGCACTCCTCTCACCTCAATGGGGAAGAGTTGTCGAAGTTTTCTTTCCTTGCTGCATTACCGAAGAAACATCAGCAGGTTTTTTAGATGGCCATTTTTCTTGTGGTTTCTTTGTCATTTTTCCTTTTGCTTTCTGTTGATCCACTTTTCCCCAGTACTCCCTCGCAGACGTGCAATCCTTTTCCACCAGGGAGCCAATGGTTACCAGCTGCTCTACAGACGTGACAGTGCCACGAAGACAACCAGCTATTCTGGGGTTACAGTTGTTGAGAATTTTCCTGACTAACTCAGCCTCTGTGATGTCAGGCTTCCACCTCAGACACAATGCGCGATAGTCATAAGCAAAGTCTCTGAGACACTGATCAGGAAGCTGCACCATATCACGGAGCTTCTCTTCTACCTCTGTGAGGTAATCTGGGGGTAGAAAAGCCATGTGGAAGGCTTCTTTAAAGTCTACCCAATTGTGGATTTTGTTTTTGGCTACAATCCACCAACTGTGTGCCGGCCCTTTAAGGACACTAGACAAAGCTCCAAGAAGCTCTGCGTCACCTAAAGGCCGTAATGCCAGAAAAGTTTCGCACTGTTCCACAAAGTTGAGGACATCAGCCACCTCTCTGGACCCACTGAAAGAAGGAAACTCCATTTGCACAGGTGGTTTGGAATACAGTACATGAGCTCTGGGGGGCTGACTGCTCCTGGAGATGCTGGTGTTTGTATTGGTGGAGAGACGTGAAACTGAGGGCTGTAGGGGGATTGGCCGTTGAGGCTTGTGGGTTAATTGCACTCGGAACCAGGGGGTTTTGGTTGCTTGTGGCCATGCTTTGGTAAAGAGCATCAGGAAGACATGGTGAATTAAGATTTACACTTGAGGAAGCTTGGGTGTGAACAGTTTTCAGAGGAACAGTTTGGCATGGAGTAGAGCGAACATCACAGGAAGGGAGTGTGGACTCAGTGCTGTAGAAGGATCGTGGGACAATGGTGAGGCTGGCACGCTTCAGCCTTTCCAGTTCTGCCTTCCATTTCTCATCGCGTCGCTGTAGACACTCCACCAATTGTTCTTCAAAGTTCTTTAAAGTGGCAATCATGTGGCGCTCTAACACTTCCATATTTCTGTCTATGTAACCTCTGAGGTTTTCTTATCTATTCAAAGCACTACTGACTGAGTCTCTAAAATCAGTCTCCAGGGACTTAACTTTCTCAATTACTGTCCCTAAATCAGTGCTAATGGTATTCAGAGCTGGTAGAGCAAGGTAGGACAAAACATCTCTCTCTGGCTCTGGTTCCTCCTGCTCATTAGGATCTGATAAATAAAGAGAACTTATCAATGATGTAACTTCTCCTACTGGATTTCTTCTGGTAACCCAGGTATCACTAATTTCATTAAACCGCCGTTCACTAGCCTCCACCCCAGCCGCAGGAGTAGAAACTCTGGTTTCGGTGTCATCTCTATTTACATCACTGGAAACAGATACATCCTCTAATTGCTGAGTATTTTCCTCATTCTCCATGTTTAAGTTTTTTGGAAACCTTGCCACATTCAATTCACCTAAAAAACCCAGTGAAATTTAATTAATCAATCAACTTGAGATAGTTCTCCTTAAAAAAAATAAATCACAATTTAATATTCAGTATCTGTTCGCTATTTGAATGCAATCGTAACAAAAGGTTAACTATTAAATCATATTTCCCGTCCCCGTACGGGCCACCATCTGTAACACTTTACCTTTTCTCAAGTAAGCGTTAACTTATACAAGGGGGGCTCTTTTTAGGAAAATAGAAAAACTTTGGTAAAAATAAAAAAAATATTTATTCCCAAAAAAAAAAAACAAATATTAAGGGGTAAAGATATATGAAACTCCCAACAGTGTATAAGTTCAAACAACACACGTTTAATTAATTCCTCCCCCAGCGCCTATACGCATGTAGTGCGTAGGTTTACATGAATAAAAAAAAAAAAAAAAAAAAAATCACATCACAAAACCAATCTCAGTCTTTGCAAGCCCAAAAATAAACTCATAGTCCCAACTAACGAAAAATACAATACTGTCCATCTTCAATAACTTTCAAATGTCTTTTGATTATTTTTTGAGTCCGTGACGCACGCAAACGGAACAGTCTCTCCTCCAGGTGTGTCAGACAAAAATCGAGCAGATCCACACACCAAAAACCGGTGAAAAACAAAAATATGCGATCGATCGCTGTACCTCTGGTATACCAGGAAAAATATATAAAAGAAACGATCTCACCCAGGGGCCGTGCAGTCCATCAGGGAAAGTAATCCATCGGTTTGGTCCTGGGCGCACGCTCTGTACTCTGAGGTCGAGATGTCCAGCTGGAATACCGTGAAAGGACGGGAATTTAAGGTAACCACTGGTGGGTTTCTTTTTACTGGTCTTTTTAATGTACTTAATGCCCACAGCTTGTTACTTTTACTTTATATTCAGGTCCTAAAGTCTAGGTCCACCAGCTCTATTGTTCCTTTTCCCGGTCCACTCTTCTCCGCCTCTTCCCTTTCTTCTCTGCCTCTTCCTCCCTAAATAATCTCGTCCATTTTTATAAATTATCATTTTACACATACAGAAAGTTACAACCAGGACAGCGGACACCCCATCTTATCCTTATACATGTACAGGGAATTATTTATTTATTTCTTTACATCATCGAAGAAACCTGTTATTTCCCAGATACCTTAAATTACTTTTAATTAATGATTAGGTGACTCTGTCATAATTTTACGAGTATTTGCTTTAGTTTTCTTACATATAGCTCCTTTAATCTTATGAGTTAAAGCTGATGTTGAAAAAGTTTTCCTTTGGGGTAGTAATTTGCAGTTGGAAAAAGTACTCAGCATATTGCAATACCACCATGATATCGGATTGTGACCTAAATATCTCAATAATATGGTATCATGGGTCCTCTGGTGATTCCCCTGCGCTAGAGCAGTGGTCACACGTTCAATGTTCACACTCATCTGGTGCTGAACATCAGGGCCTCACAGCACTGTGTGCTCAGCCCTTCCTGTTCAATCTGCACACCCACAACTGCAAGTCCCGACATGGAGAGAAATCTGGTGTGAATTTTGCAGGCGACAACACCATCATGGATTATAAACAAAAATGGAATCTCCTATCTGGAAGAAATCAACACTCCTGCAGAATAGTGCTAAGAGAACAACCCACTGCTCATCAGCTAAATACTGATTTTAGAAAACAGGAGACATGCCCTCTGTCTACATCAGTGGAAATGAGGTGGAGCAAGTTAACAGTTTCAGGTTCCTGGGCAGGGGCGGATCTAGAAAAATATTTATGGGATGGCAAGAGGGGGGCAGGAATTTTTGAGGGGTGGCAAATATGGCAGACGTATATTTACTGAATTTATTCACAGTTATCATAGTTTGATGAGAAATAGTATGTTCACACTACATAAGGGCACGGGATGCCATTTACAAATTCATACAGACAAACTCAATCTCATGCAATCAATGTCTTGCATTTGAGGTTTCACGTGAAACAGTTCATATTAGGAATAAGTGTTGAAGGAGGTTCAACCCTGACTCTAACCCTGAACTCTGAGTTGATTTACCCTGAGATGGGAAACTCTGAGTTACCGGTTCCAGAACAGCTGATTTGAGTATGTTCACTCACAAATAAAGGACAGTGCCTCCATTTTAATCCAGTGGATGTAGAGATATTAATTGTGTAGCAGACGGTGTACGTTTATCTTTAAAAGAAGAGCCTGAGTCAGAGCGAGGAAAGTGTAAATAAGTTAACCATAAAGTTAATAAAAGGTTTTATTCAGTGTTGTCCGTTTATTCATCATTTGTCAGACCTACATTTCCTTAATGAAGATAAAGTGGTGGAATCTGACTGTGTATCAGGCTGTAGATACATTACATTACATTATATTAATAATATATAATAATATATTTGTTCAGATTTAATCTGATGGGGAAAAACACAGGAGGTAGCAACTGAAAAATAGTAAGATTTAAAACATATAGGCCAGGCTATAGATCAAAGACATAAAGACATGGCTGTAAACTCACAGTCTGACCCAGTAATAATATGTTTGGTGTTTTGCACTTGAAAAGATGTTGAGGTTAAAATACAGTAGATTTTAAAATGTTGGACATCTATTTGGATCTTGACTCAACAGCATTCAGTGACTTTATTTCATTGTAGTAAATTTAAAGACACTGAAATGCTGCACCATTGCTCACTCAGAAATATGAACATATAATCCCCAATATTAGGCTATAGGAATTATGTTCCATCAGTGCAACCAATGACATCAGTGATGGAGATCATTAGTCATTGATACCACGTGTCTAAAGCTTCATACCGAGTTTTAAAATTTAAATAATTAGACCTCCACAATATGTGCAATAAACATGTGGGAGCTGCTCTAACAGACTGGACAGAGGTTTGATTCTGAGTTGAGGATGAATTCTCGCTGTATAATATTTGAATGTAAAGACTGATGTCCAAAGAAGCGATTGATGTTTATAAATTCAGTAACTTAAGACAGTCCTGAGTAACAAACTAATATCCAGCAGGATTTAGACTGTGACAGACGGTAAATCTCCGCTAATGAATGCGCTTCGATACAAGCTTTGACACGGACTGAATGAATGAGGAAATGAAACAGCGTGTAAAGAGGGAGGAGACAGAGAAAAACTGAACCTGCTCACAGACTCAGTTGCCATGGTGATTGACTCTCAGAGTTTGATTTACCTCTTTCTTGAACTGAAAACCCAGAGTTTCCCTCATTTCAGGGTAAGCATACTCAGAGTTTTCACTAAACCCACTTTCTGGAATAGGATACCCCTCTAGCTCCACTCAGTTTTCCAAACAAAGCAGTCTCTTGCCGCTCTGGCGTTAAATTGTGCTGCATTCACTGCAGTTGGACATTGGAGATTCGCGCTCATAAAAAGGCAAATTGGCCATAACTTTTCTTTGAATTCGTTGCTGCCAACTGGGGTGGCAGCAGGGGTAGCATGGCTTTCTTTTAGGGTGGCATTTGTCACAATATGCCACCCCGGTAGATCTGCCCATGTTCCTGGGAATCTGTATCCGTGAGAACCTGACATGGTCATCTCACATCTCCATACTTGTGACAAAAGCTCAGAAACAGATGCATTTCTTTAAGACTTCTTAAGAAAGCTGAATTTCTCCGCCAAGTTCTTGTTAGCTTTTACAGAGGGGCAACAGAGAGCATCCTGACCATCACCTGGACCAATCTATCCAGCATCGGTGATATCAGTTAGGTGAGGTGCTTGCTCACAGCTCAAAGGACACTAAAATTTTCAACTCATCCCAGTGATACACAAGTATCTGCTGCCATACCGCAACTTTACAGAATAGCTTCTTTCCTCAATCTGTGGGACTCCTCAACTCAACTCTGTATTTTTTTTTTCTTTTTGTACCTTGAAGGATCTACAACTTGCATTTTTTTGTGCAACCCTGTTTAGAATATCAAACAACCTTGACCTTCAAATTCAAATTTTCACAATCTTTCTCCTAGTCTTATCTGACACTTCCCCACCTCAGACAATAAGATATTTTGTTAATCTAAAAAAATGTTTATCGTTTGGAATTTGTATGACCTTAACTTCAATGATTACAAAGCACATACCTTTTCATGCCACTGCAGCAGCACAGTGCTGCTGTTGTCAGAGGGCGTCTCAAAGCCTCGGTAGATGTATTTCATCAGCAGGTCCACTCCAGCTTTGTCCAGTGAGCCCACAGCCTTCTCTATGTCACTGCTCTTAAAACTGCTCAGCACTTTGACCACGAGCAGCTCTGCTCGCTCCTGCACACACACACACACACACACACACACACACACACACACACACACACACACACACACACACACACACACACACACACACAGAGTGGATGGTATATATCAGACAATATATATAGCTGAATGACTTGGCTGTCCTTTAACATATGTGTCAAATGGTTTGTTACACAGGACCATCTCACAATCTGTCATTGGAATCTGTTTGGATCCCTTTCATCAGTCTCATTCCTGTGAACACAATATCCCAAGAGGACCTTGAGGGAGTTTCCTCAAATGTGGTACAAATGTCCAATTGGACTCAAGAATGAACTTCTTCGAATTTGGTGGTTGAAGGTCAAAGATCAAGCTCACTGTGACCTCATAAAACATGTTTTTGGACTCAAGAATTTATATGCTAATTATGACAAAATTTGACACAAATGTGTAATATGTCTAATAAAATGACAAAGTGATGACATTATACTGTATGTCCAAAAGGTCAACTTCACTGTGACATCAAAATGTTCTGCAAAATAATGTCATACTGAAGAGGATACATTTGGTCAGACACTGAATTGGTGACACTAATTTTGGGTGCCCACCTTGAAACTGCTGATTGTACAGATTCTATGTGCTGCCAGGTTAAAGATGTGTGTGAAGCATCTATGTTTACACAGACATGGATGTAAACTGTAACTACAATTTGACTGGTTCACGGAGGCAAACAAGCACAAGGTGGTAATTCTAGTAGAGGTACATCTTTCGAGTATGAACACTTAAATAGCCTTTATTTAAATCCTTATGTTGTAAAAGTTGTAAAATTTACTAGTGGCCCCAACCAGATTTATCTTCTTACTGTCATTCGTGTAAGTGAACCAGAGGTTGAGTGGTTAAGAGCCAGGGTTAAAGGAAAAGCTAGTATGATTGCTCTGTGGGCCATTGGATGCTGAAGATCCAGTTATTTTATACCCAGATGTTTATCTCTTATGTCTTTATCTGCCTCAGAGCAACTTTCATAGGAATAAAGGGGGCCTTGCCATAAACGCTGTATGCAGTTCTCTTTATACATCCATGGTCATCACACAGACACAACTAAACCACGCCTGTAGCTGCCAGTGACTCCTTACAGGACACTGATTTGTTCAAAGCACTGGTGGTTCCGATACAAACACATAATTTAAAACCTAACTAGATAGATTTTCCTTAGATCTTATTGCGAGAATCCAGCTGCCATGCAAGGTAAGGCTTTCCCTGCTGGTGAAGCTTTAGAACTCTGCAGACTAAAAGACCAACACACAGAGAGATTATTTGTTTTTTCCATAGATTAAGACCAGTTGTGCCATTTTAGCGATCCAGCAAGATACATGTTTTGTCAGCATATGATCAATACATCCAATTTAAACCGAGTTTTGAGAAGAAAATTATTTTATTGTATGAAAGTTAAAATTACCAACATTTACAGGCATCACCTGAATCCCAAAACTTAGAAGAGAGACTTGGACAGGTAACTGTTAACTTAAAAAACAATAATGGCTCCTGATGAGGTTAGCGTAGAGGCTGCAATATCAGAACTGGAGGGTATTTCTTCATTGAAAGAAGAGCATAGAATGGCACTGGAGGCTTTTCTTGATGGAAAAGATATTTTGGCTCTCCAACAACAACAGTAACATACAGATGGTTCATCCATTCACCTGTCAAGTATTCTGTGAAAGTTCCCGGCTTCTCAGATGGTTCTATGTAACAACAAACCATTTGGTGCTTCAGGTAAGGCCATGTTAGCTTTCATCACCAAATTGTGTCGTCATCATCCTCTGGACCCCAGGATCTCTAAATAATAACTGAGCAGTTTCTAACCTTATATTCTTTTCAAAAGTAGTAGAAAGGGATGAGGAAGGCCAGTTGTTTCCTTTTTCTATTTCTCAACTTTTAGCATCCACCATCAGTGGACAGTTACCATCAACACTTGGGTTGTTTCGCTATATCCCATGTCTGCCACACATTTTGTTGTTTTTTTCCCTACATAGGATGATGAGTTTACAACACGGACACTGAGTGTAGAGTAAGGACCCATTTCCTGTGGAAATTACTCTTCAAATCATCTCACATCTTTGAGAGTTTTTTCATAGGATGAATATGCTTGTTGACTGTATGAACCAAATCCCATTCCCAAATACCTAAATCCATCCTCTGTCCTATCACTTTCTGTAATATGATTATTTACTCATAAATTTAGAAGCAAAAACAATCAATACATGCGGACAAAAAATACCAGATTGATTATTAATGCTTCAAATAAGTCAATGGTCTTGTATCACTGCCATGTGGTGATACATTAAGAAGGTGAAGGATGTCTGGTATTACTGCACTTACACATGGCACTCAGCAGAGACAAATACTGATACCTTGGCCATCTGGTTCTTTGTGCTGATTGGAGGATTCTTCAGCACAGCCTCAAGAGCTGCATTCATGTTCCCCTTGCAGAACAACAGTCAAGGACCACACAGTTACACAGGACAGAGATACATGTGCATCACTTTGTTCAACTAATTAAACACAAAGAGATGAGAGAAAACGTTTTTCTCTGTAAAATGAAATATTGGTATTGGCCAATATGCCAATACCATATTGCCGCTATGACAAACCATATACATACATATATGTACACAAAAAGAGAGATGACTGGTTGTATAATGAAATGTAGGTCAAAACCTTGTGTCAGATGCTTATGGAGAACGGGAAACAACAGGGGGGAAAAAATCATTAAAAGAGCCAACATGTTTCGACGACTGCAGGTCTCCGTCAGGGCTTTAAAACGAGTTTTAAATCTGTTTTTACAAATTTCCCATACAAGTAAAATACCCTTAGAAAACAAAAGGCTGTTAATTATTTTTTTTCCGCTGGTCTTTTCAAATTTTAAAGGAAACATTCTTGAAAATGTATATAACTCAGACAATGAAAAAACAGCACTACACAATGCAAACACAAATACAGTCTTAAACCAGTGTAGGCCTACATAACTTAAAATATATATGTATGTATATATATACATATATATACATATATATATATATGTATATGTGTGTGTGTGTGTGTGTGTGTGTGTGTGTATATATACACATATATAAATAAAATAAACTGAGGTACAAGCATGCAGATGAGGCATATTCAGTAAGAGGATTCAGGGAATAGAGTAGCATAATTTTCCATATGGATATGGATGACCATATGGATGTACTGATATCTGTATCCGTTATCGGCCAAATGAGTTGTTATACATTGGCTTATCAGATATCGACAAACAAAATCCAATATTGTGCATCCCTAAGGGGTCTTGTTCTTGATCATGTTAATGAAACCCAGTAACTTTCAACTAGGTTTTGTTTTGTTTATTTCTATAATTTTGTTCATGATAGCTGGTTCACAGCAGTTCACCGCTAATTATAACTTTATGTATACTACATTAAGTCTATTTAAAAATAAATTCTGGTTACAACACCAAACGCGACCACACCCTCGTGTGAGCTGACACCCGGAAACACTACTGTGACAGTCATCCTTCGGATATGTCCTCACAACTGTACTCATTATGTCACATAATATCTCATATGACTACAGTCTAAACGACCGAGATTAAATACAATTAGAAAATATCAAAATATACTGCGCATTTGAGCTAACTCTGCTAACTTAATGTTACCGAGCATGTCAACAGAACAGAGATGTGTCTGAACCGACATGGTTCATGTTAAGGGATATAATGTGAATAAACATGTATCAGAGGACATAATATAAACGCACATGTATGCTAATTAAATGAAAGGATATTGTCTAAGCAAAGCGTCCACTTCTGCTTCGTCCGGACCGCCCTGGTTCTCTCCTCCGTCCTCCTCGTCCACAAACTTATTCTCATCGTATTCATCAACGTCTACTTTCCTAAACCGAGCGGAGTCTGTATTTTTAGACATTTTAGCAACGGTAGTAAAGCTTGTTATGGATAGCAGATACCAGCTTGTACTGTTCACTTTCCAGCGCTTCCACTTCCTAACTCCTTCACTTCCGCCTCTTCTTCCTCTTTGGAATTATTTCTGCTGTACAGCTTTATTACCGCTACCTGATGGACAGGATGATGGTGTAGTCCTGTTAGTGGGAGAATTTAAGTACACTTTTTTTTTAACCACGAAAAAAAACTCTTGACATTTAAAATCTCTTTTTCAAGAGTGTAACATTATTTACAGATAGCCAACATGGAACAAAAGCACAAAATAAAAAAAACAGACAGCTCTAAAACAAACAATATGATACACCTAATGAGATTAATACAAAGACAATTAAATAAGCATGTTAATATATGCTTTAAATGAACCATAAAAACATAAAACAGGACCAACTACACATGATTGCATAGCACAGCTAAAATACACCCTGACATTGGCATAATAGATGATTGCGTGCAAAAAATCCTGCAAAAGTGCTTTGGAACAGCTGAGAGGAACCAATGTGTGCAACATTAACAGGCTCGTCTGCCAAATTTTGTACGTACCCTCAGTACAGACAATAAAAGCATGTTCTGTAACTGAAGAGCACAGCCATTTTCAATTTTTTGCTGAATGTACACATACAGATATGCTGGCAGTAGGCAATGAATAGCTTTGTAAACAAGAGAATGTCAATGAAAAAGTATGCAAAAGTTTGAAGAGAGCCACCCAACCAGAGCATAGAGAATACAGTGATGAGTTAAGGGCTTACAGTTGGTAATACATTTCAATGCATTACAACAGAGTCCAGAGCATGCAAACACTGACATGGTGCTATAATACATCCCAATAATCAAGCACAGCCAAGAGAGCAGAGTTCATTTTGGCCAAGACAGAGAAGCAGTTCCTATTTCTGAAATAAAAACCCAGTTTCAGTTTCAGCCCTTTCACAAAAACGAAGAAATCGTGTAACACTATACCTAGCTGTTTTTGAGATGTAAAACGCTCTGTGCTCTTGTTCTGAAGTGTAACAATAGTCAGGAGATTTCAAAGCTTCAACTTGGTTTTTGTGAGTAACATTCACTTTGTTTAATCAGCATTCAAGATTAATTTTTACCCATAATGCCTTCCCAAGGAAATACTAATCCTAATGTAAAGTTATGCTCCTTTAGTTCTGATATCTTCTATTTTGCAGCAGATTTAGAAGCAAATCAAAGTCTTTCTTGGGTAGGACAATAAGGAGATTCATTTACAGTCCCATTCATCAAACTGAAGCAAAATATCTCATAATTTGCATTACTACTTGATGATGATGATGATGATGATGATGATGATGATGATAATTAATTATTATTATTGTCATTATTATTGCATGGAATTCCTCCAAGTCATAGTAATATATTTAATTCCAGCTGTTACAACAATGTATGTGAGAAGGATGTGATAATATAAATGTTATTACATCTATATTAATCAATTATGACCAGTGGCCACTAGAGGGCAGAAAAACAAAGCAAACATCAGCATTAACTGTAACATCGACAGTACTTCTGCATGATCAGAACACTAATTGCTGCAGCTTTAAATGCTTATGACAACAAGAGCAACCATTCACATTTTAAATAAAAACAGTTGTTTACTGAAAATGAATAGAAATAAATAAATGAATAAATAACACAAAGGAAGAATGCTTTATTAATTTATTAATATCCCAAAGTGTATCCACTTCAAACTCCTCCTCATCACCTTTAAAGCCCTCCACAACCTGGCCCCTCCCTACCTGTCTGAGGTCCTCCACCAGCACATTCCGTTCCACACTTTCAGGTCTGCTGATGCCAACCTCTTGTCCCTCCCACTAGGACTAACCACCGCACCTGGGGGGACACAACTTTCTCCGCTGCTGTTCCAACCTCTGGAACTCATTCCCTAAAGACAACAGAGACGCCTTCTCACTCTCCACCTTCAAGAAATCCCTCAAAACATGCCTCTTTAGAACTGTCCTAAACCTCTAAAAACTGTGCTCTTCTCCCTCTCTGCATTGTCTCCCTTCTTATGGATTATTTAATATTTGCATTTTTTCACTCTGTTGTAGCCCACACACACACACACACACACGCACACAGATTCAAAACTCTGCCAGAAATGCATTGCATGACAACATAATGTGTATTTTTAACAAAGTTGACATGTTCACAAGCTTGCAGTCCATTCAGAATGGACCTGCAACCCACTTTTGGACCACCACCCACCAGTTGGGAATCACTGCATTACACAGTAGTTTACATACATCATCATCATCATTATAACTATAAGCTATCTCCAAACTAAATTCAACGCTGTTCAGTTTCAATAATGTATCAAATTAAAAACACATTTTTATTACAGATTTTAGAACAAAAGACTTTAGAGAGCAAATTCATTTGATGAGTGACATAACTTTTACATGACACAACTGCAACATTTGCTATAGAGACCACGTGACTTGAGGATTCCACCTGAACACAGTTATTTCCAGTCTCCGAAGCATTTCTCCATCCTCTGACTTCTGCCCCAGCTTTCATTTCTGCTTAACATTCCTGACCACTTCTGCATATCTTTCTCTTCATGCTTATTTTTGTTCTTCCCTTTTATGTTTTGTTCATTCACATCCACCCAAAGCAACAAAACTACAATGTTTTGTCCACTCTCCCTCACAACTAATGCATACTCTAACATCTCATTGGTTTGAGAACCAAAGCTTAATAGTCCAGGGGCCAAGGCAGATTTTGGTATCACTTTTAATCACTTAAAATTTTTGTAAAAGTAAAAAAGTAATAAAACACAACCTACAGCATCACCCACTCTGGTATTTCCAGTAGCTGTGGCTGCTAATGTTTGCAGACTTGATGGTTGGGTAATGCTGTATGTGATGATCCCTGTGTCATCTAGGCGTGTCTCTGCTGTTAGTCTGTCAGGCCTGTCTCTCCCAGGCTGACTTGATTGTAACTCAGTGCACCTGGGCCTGGTGCACTGAAAGTGATAAAGCTGTGCTCATTCATTCACCCAGCCTCTGCTTCTCCCTACAGGCAACCACTCTGGTCTGGTTTGGTGATGTTTTAGTTTCTTTGCTTTCATGCACTCTCCAACACCTACGCATACACACTCTCACACACTCATCATTTAATACGTACACATAGTACTGATATCACTGACATTCACACTCCATATGTTGCCCTTACTTAATTATTTGTTATATTTGTTAATTTGGTCTAATTTGGTTTGATTTGTTTCTAATAAAATATCCTTTGTTAATTATTAATCATGGTGTGTCTCCCTTTTGTTATGGCCACTTGAGTCGGGTCTTAACAAATGGGGGCTCGTCCGTTGAGTTTAGTTTGTTAAAAGATTGTTTTTTTGTGCCTAGGCAGAGGTGGGCACATGGTGTGTTGTCTTTGGGCGGTATGTTTGTCTCCAGAGCTGTTTTGGCTTTTGTTTGCTCTGGTTTTGGGAGATGCATCATGTGTTTTGTTTTGCAGGAAGCGTTAGTGTCCGTCATGGTGTCGGATTGTTGACTGCCATTCAGTGAGTGAGTGTTGCTGTCATGATGTGCAGTGCAGAGGTTTCCCTGGTAGGTTTAGTGGCATTTCCCCTTTGGGTTTTGTCTGTTTGTTTTTTTTTCATAGTGTTGTGGTGTCGTGGTTGGTGTCAGCTGTCTGACAGCTGTCTCGGGGGCACATCCGCGTGACACTGGGGGTTGCCTGCTTGCAGGTCGCTTTACAGGTCCGTTGGGTTTCAGTGCATAAGTACCCGCCGCAATCCACATGAAGACTAGGGGTGAGTATAGATAAGTTTTTGGTCAGGCAGTTAGAGGGAAAATTCTCTGGTGGGTATTGAAGTTTGCCCCACTGCGTGTCTGTCAGTTAACTCATTACTTTCTGATTGGTAGGGTGTGAATTATGGCTTCCTTAGCTGTTTTTTTTGATGATCCTACGGAAATATTTTTGCAGGGCTGTAAGAAGGAGCAGTTACTGACAATAGCTGAACATTATGGAGTGGTGGTTGCAGGGTCAAAAAGGAAGGATGAAATTAAGGAGACAGTATTGTCATGTCTTTTTGATCAGGGAATACTGCAGAAGAGTGAGCTCGGTGAAGCTGAGGCGGAGTCAGTAGCTGCACAGGGGTCTGCGGCGGCAAGTGTGCAGGCAAGTTTGTCTTTTGAGCAACAGAAAGAGTTATTGGCCATGCAACTTCAGCAGGAGCAGTTGAGGTTTGAGAATAAGGAGAGGGAGAGGAGGTTTGAGTTGGAAAAGCAGCTTGAGTTGGAGAGGTTGCGGCAAGGCACTGAGAGAATGAAGATAGAGTTGGAGCAGACCAGGTTGCAGCTTATCAGAGAGGGCAAGCTTTCTCCAGGGGAGTCTGGATTAGAGGGATCCGGACCCTTGGCTTCTGCGCCGAATGGTACAGATATCATTGCTAACATGCGTTTGGTGCCGAAGTTTGATGAGCGAGACCCTGATATTTTTTTCACTCTCTTTGAACGTGTTGCAGATACAAAGAATTGGCCAGATTCAGACAAGGTGCTTATGCTTCAGTGTGTCCTTACTGGGAGAGCTCAGGAAGCTTACTCCATTTGTGCACAGGATGATTTGGATTATGAAGCAGTGAAGTCAGCTGTGTTAAAGGCATATGAGCTGGTCCCAGAAGCCTATCGCCAGAAGTTTCGGAATTGGGTGAAAGGCGATAAACAAACGAACGTCGAGTTTGTCCGTGATTTGGCATCCCATTTTCACCGTTGGTGCTCAGCTACAAAGGTTGATGATTTTGATGGTTTGTGTGAGTTGATGGTTATGGAGCAATTCAAGAATGCTATCCCCCAGCGTGTTGCTGCTTATGTAAATGAACATAGGCCATCCACCGCACTGAAGGCTGCTGAGTTGGCTGACGATTTTGTGCTAACACATAAGGACAGTTTCACAGAAGGGCGCCCTGTAGGGCGTCGGAGAGATGCAGATGACGGCAGTGTTAACTCCCATGGTGGTGCTAATTTTCCAGTGTCTGGTCCCTCACGTAAGTCCGCATCAACAGGCCAACTTGATTGGGCCAGGGTCTGTCACTACTGCCGGGGAGAAGGTCATTGGAAGGATCGGTGACCACTGTTGAAGTCTAAGTTAAAATACCATGCTCCAGCTATGCTTTGCTCTACGGTTTCAGTTAACAAGCCAGTGTGTGTGGAACCGAGTGTAGGCTCAGTGGCAGTGTCAGATAAGGTATCAGTTGATATGGATTCAGTTACTGGGTCTGGTTTTGAGCCCTTTATTGCTGATGCTGTTGTGTCATTGGTTGGTAGTGATACGCGTGTTCCAATCAAGCTACTGCGTGACACGGGTGCTAGGCACTCATTTATTTTGGAGACGGTGTTGCCCTTTTCACCTGAATCAGAGACTGGGGACTTTGTATTGATGAAGGAGATGGAGATGGGCTTGATTCCTGTGCCGCGTCATACATTGGTGCTGGACTGCGAGCTGGTGCGGGGCACTTTTCCTGTTGGTGTGCGCCCCGCGCTGCCACTTGATGGTGTGGTTATGATTTTGGGCAACGACCTAGCTGGTGGTGCCGTGTGGGCCAATGTACCACCGCCTGTGGTGGTGTCCAAGCCATTATCGTCTGGGGTGCTGGATGAGGGTGGTCTTGGATTTCCTGAGGTTTTTCCAGCCTGTGCCGTGACACGTGCACAGAGCCGTAAACTGTCTGCTCCTGACCCGCCTGTCCCGGAGTGTAGTAAAGTTGTGGTGCCTGATATGGTTTTGCTGCCTGAACTTCCACTGTCTGCTTCAAAGGAGGATTGGGTTAAGGGTCAGAAGTCTGATTCATCTTTGTCTGCCTTGTGGGATGAGGTGTTGCCAGCTGGCAAAATTAGGGATGTAGCCCAGGGTTACTTCGTGCAGGAAGACCTGCTGGTGCGTAAGTGGATGCTCTGTGATGGCGACTTGGTTGGTAAGGCAATTTTTCAGATGGTGGTGCCAAGTGGTTTTCGTGATTTGGTGTTAGAAACAGCGCATGATAGTTGTGGACATCTGGGGGTAAAGAAAACTTACGACCGTGTCCTGCGCTATTTCTTCTGGCCTGGATTAAAGCGTGATGTCTCCAAGTATGTTAAATCATGCCACATATGCCAGCTCACTGGTAAACCGAGCCAGGTTGTTAAGCCTGTGCCCCTCAGTCCTATCCCAGTGGTTAGCCAACCTTTTGAGCATTTGATTATAGACTGTGTAGGGCCTCTGCCTCCATCTAGGTCAGGTTGTGTGTATATGCTAACTGTTATGTGCCAAACTACAAGATATCCTGCAGCATTTCCCCTGCGCTCTATTTCGGTGAAGTCCATAGTCCAGGCTCTGACCCAATTCATCTCCACTTTTGGTATTCCACGTGTTATTCAAAGTGACGAGGGTGCTAACTTTACCTATAATAATAAGCATAATCTGGCATCAGCATACCATGCACAGAGCCAGGGGGCACTGGAACGATTCCATCAGACGCTGAAGTCCATGTTGCGTGCATATGGTATGGAGATGGGGAGAGACTGGGAGGAAGGACTGCCATGGCTCATGTTAGCGGCCAGGGAAGTCGTGCAGGAGAGCACAGGTTTTAGCCCAAACGATTTAGTATTTGGACATACTGTTCGTGGTCCATTAGCCATATTGCAGGATGGGTTGGTGAATAGTGAGCCACCTAAAAACTTGGTTGATTATGTCAACGGGTTTCGTCATTGCCTGTATATGGCTGTGGAGGTGGTGAGGAAAAATTTGGAAGGTGCTCAGGCTAATATGAAGAAATTGTATGACCGTCGTACGGAGCAACGTGAGTTTAACCCAGGGGATCAGGTTTTAGCTCTCATGCCACTTCAGGTCTCACCATTTCAGGCAAAGTTTGCTGGCCCCTATACTGTAGAGAGGAGAGTGTCAGACCAAAATTACCTGATTGCTACTCCCAATCAGAGAAAGTCATCCCAACTATGTCATGCCAACTTGCTTAAACCCTACTATGTTCGTGACCCCTTAGCTCAGGGAGGGAATGTTAGTCCCACATTGATGGTTGATTCTGTGCTTCCAGATTCTGATATCCCGGAGGCAGGGTTGGAAGGTGAAAGGGACGCTAAAGCACCAGATGACTCTGTGATGTGTGGTAGGCTAAAGAATTCTGAGTCATTGGGTCATCTGGATAGATTGTTGGGTCATTTAACGGTTTCACAAAGAGCTGAGTTGTCTGAGTTGATAAGGAGGTGCTTGGTTTTGTTTGGTGATGTACCATCACGGACAAATGTCATTGAACATGACATTGATGTTGGCGACACTCCTCCAATCAAACAGCGATTTTATCGTTGTCCAGCAGACAAGCGTAGGGTAATGGAGTCAGAGGTAAAGTACATGCTTGACAATCGGATTGCAGTTCCATCATCCTCCAGTTGGGCGTCACCTAGTCTGCTCGTCAGTAAATCTGATGGGTCCCCACGGTTTTGCAATGACTACCGGAAGGTTAATAAGGTCACCAAGGCGGACTCCTATCCATTGCCACGGATGGAGGATTGTATAGATTTGGTGGGCTCAGCTAAGTTTGTCAGTAAGTTTGACTTATTAAAGGGGTACTGGCAGGTTCCTTTGACGGCACGCGCACAAGAAATTTCAGCATTTGTGACACATGGGATGACCATATCAAGTGCATTGGTGCTCTGTTTGGTCGCTTGGCTGAGGCGCAGCTCACGGTCAACTTGGCCAAGTGTGAGTTTGCCAGGGTGACCGTGACATACCTCGGCCGGGTGGTCGGACAGGGGCAAGTTTGTCCAGTGGATGCAAAAGTTCAGGCTGTTGTGCAGTATCCCGTGCCCATCACTAAAAAGGAACTTATGCGGTTCCTAGGTCTGGTAGGTTACTACCGAGTTGCTGAAGGGGAACACTAAATATGTGTGGTCTTCCCAGTGTCAGATGGCGTTTGATAATGTGAAAACTCTGTTGTGCTCTGCTCCGGTTCTTGCTGCACCGCGCCTAGACAAGCCATTCAAACTGGAGGTTGACGCCAGTCATGTTGGGGCAGGTGCAGTTCTGCTGCAGGAATGGGAGGGGGTTGATAGGCCAGTTTGCTACTTTTCAAAGAAGTTCAATGCGCACCAGCTGAACTATTCAACAATAGAAAAAGAAGCACTGGCCTTAATTTGGGCACTCCAACATTTTGAGGTGTATGTTGGTTCTGGAGTTAGCCCAGTGGTGGTCTATACTGACCACAACCCCCTCACATTTCTTTGTTCACTTAAGTGTCCGAACCGGCGGTTGATGAGGTGGACCTTATTCCTTCAGTCCCATGGGTTGGACATCAGGCATATTAAGGGCAAGGATAATGTTGTGGCGGATGCCCTTTCCCGCGCCCCGGTGGGGTAGTGTTGTCTTTGACCTGCATTTTGACTGCCAGTTTGCAGCCTTGTTGTTGTTTTTTCTTTTTTGTTTTGTGTGTATCTGTTAGCATTGGTAGCTGTCTTGTGGAACTTCAGGGATCCCTTCTGGGTCCCCGTCTTAAGGGGGAGGGTGTGATGATCCCTGTGTCATCTAGGGGTGTCTCTGCTGTTAGTCTGTCAGGCCTGTCTCTCCCAGGCTGACTTGATTGTAACTCAGTGCACCTGGGCCTGGTGCACTGAAAGTGATAAAGCTGTGCTCATTCATTCACCCAGCCTCTGCTTCTCCCTACAGGCAACCACTCTGGTCTGGTTTGGTGATGTTTTAGTTTCTTTGCTTTCATGCACTCTCCAACACCTACGCATACACACTCTCACACACTCATCATTTAATACGTACACATAGTACTGATATCACTGACATTCACACTCCATATGTTGCCCTTACTTAATTATTTGTTATATTTGTTAATTTGGTCTAATTTGGTTTGATTTGTTTCTAATAAAATATCCTTTGTTAATTGTTAATCATGGTGTGTCTCCCTTTTGTTATGGCCACTTATTTTTGTTCTTCCCTTTTATGTTTTATTCATTCACATCCACCCAAAGCAACAAAACTACAATGTTTTGTCCACTCTCCCTCACAACTAATGCATACTCTAACATCTCATTGGTTTGAGAACCAAAGCTTTATAGTCCAGGGGCCAAGGCAGATTTTGGTATCACTTTTAATCACTTAAAATTTTTGTAAAAGTAATAAAACACAACCTACAGCATCACCCACTCTGGTATTTCCAGTAGCTGTGGCTGCTAATGTTTGCAGACTTGATGGTTGGGTAATGCTGTATAACAGACATTTCTGAGTCAGTTGCTGACATTTTTACCCCTCTCTACTTGTTTTACTGTTACAGAATGTTCAAGCATTTGGACCCATCATTATCCCACAATAATTTAGCTAATTTAAAACAAGAATTATATAACTAGTGAAGCACAACAGTTGACGTGCAAATTTACAGCACATCAGTGAAGAAACCCCCAGTAGAAACAGTTTGGGTTTGGATTGGAGAACAGCTTCTATCTGCTGTGAGAAACTGAAACTCTCAGACACTACCTTCACTAAGAAGAACATGACAGGAAAGAATTTAGCTGGGTGAAACAAAACCTTGCTGTGTGTGTCCTGATCAAGCCCGGTTCTAGGCAGGCACATATGAGGGGGTAGTCATAAATGTGAAGGTGGCATCATGCTCCAGCACATTTTTGCCATAGGTAGAGCTGACAAATAAAGCTCACTCACTCACTCACTCACTCGCAGGACGTGGGGATGCTGTGTGAGTGCCCTATAGAGGGTGTCAAAGCACCGTGGTCTCAAATATGCTCACCGCTTTTTTTGTTGATAACAATGTTTTCTACATGGAATTGGGTTGTTGTTAGCTGTGTGTCCAACCCCCAACCTAAAGAAATGGATTGCACTTTGTCAGGCCTCTGCCCTAAGACCTATCCAACTTGGGTGTCCCACCTGAAGACTAAGCTCCTGCTGGTATAGCTCTTAGGGTCACTGAGGCACACAAACCCCCTGACCACAATAAGGTGGCAATCCCTCAGGGAGGAAAACTGAAAAATAAAATAAACAAAAAATAAAATAAAAATTAAGAAAAAATAAAATAAAAATAACTTTCATCCAAGCACAACCAACATCTTAACATTTATCTTACTGGATGGCCATTAGGCATCTAGGCATATTAAATAAATTTGAACCTATTAATTACAATAACCTCACTATAGCCAGTACTAGTCTTAAAAAAAAAAACTTCTCAAACTAACAAAACTAACAAACACAACAGATATAGGCTAGAGCAGAACATTTTATACTTTTTTGTTTTCTTTTCTTTTTGTCATTTTTTGTTAGCAATTTAACAGATTTCTCTTCACTCTACTCTCCTTTGAGCTGCTGAAAGTTAATAAAGGCTTTGTAAAAAAAAGAGCTGTGATTATCAAAAAACAGCGTGCAGAACTAGAGGCTGGGAGGGGCTTTATGTAGGGGTCTGGCACACACAGGGCATTTGTCCTCAGTATGTGACATGCAGCAGGTACTCATCTCTCGCTGTGCATGTGTGATTGAAAAAATGTTTGCACTGACAGGCTCACTCTCTATGCTCACACTTTGTTGTCAACTATATGGGACCTGTGTGTGGTGTCTTCTGCATAAATTAAGCTCTCGGAGTGTTGGTAACAGCAGATTTATTCTAATCTGGGTTAGACAAAGGAAAATACAGGCAACGAGTCAGCTCCTGTGGACATACAGCTCATGCGCAGTCTGAAAATGTAGCATACGTGAATGTTAGCTAGTGACACTACAGAGACTACTTTTACTGGCGATAAAACACATAAAAACGAGTGGTTGACTTGACAAAAACATGGCAACTTCATTCCAAGATAAACAATATACAACCAGATAAAGCCAGTTTACTTTTTAAGTGCTTTTGAAGCTAGTTAACATTATTTTTGTCCACATTCACAGACACGTTACCTCAAACAAATCCTCCGGCGCTTTGAGGATTACCCATAATCCCATAATTACCCTTCGCTACAACTCTCCTTGCAGGTACATATTCATGACAACAGGTGGCGTAGTCTTCTTCTCTGTTGTCAGCCATTTTGTTTTTTAGGCCAAATGGCCCTTTGATTACCACAGCTGCCTATGTCTTTCTCTCTCTCTCTCTCTCTCTCTCTCTCTCACTCTCACTCTCACTCTCACACACACACACACACACACACAGTAGCATGAGTTCCATGTCCGTATACTTCGGGCTCAAACAAACACGGCTCAACAAAGAAATGCTGTTCCTCCTCAATTTCAAAGTCTTCAGACATGTTGGGCTGTCCTTTGCTAAAAGACCGTAGTGCAAATTATCTTTTAGCTACTGTGGGTACCGTTGTCTCCCCCTGCGGTGCACGTGTTACATGACGTAAACACGGGTGAGCAAACCCCATGCTTTCGCTGGTCTCGCGCAAGCGCACAAACATGTGCGTGGAGCACAGAGAAGCAGTCAGAGCTACAGGCTACAGTGAGGCTAAAAACAGAGTTCATATGACGTTTTTCGAAACAACTTTTTATGCCGGGGCTGCAGCACTCTTGGATCACTACGGATGAGCAGTATGGAGATACTTTGTGGCTTCAATTTTGTGTTCTTGGACGTTAGTCTGGGGTGCCGTCTGCCATTAGGTGTGCTGGCCACTCCCCCCACTGATCTCCACAAGGGACGTGAATAAAACTTCACCAGAGCCTCCGTCAGCATGAGGGTGAGTAGATAATGGCTGAATTTTCATTTTTGGGTGCACTATCCCTTTAAGAAGGGTTTGTGCAACCAATTTTATCTCAGTGAAACCTTACCTGACCTTTAAGGAAAATCTTAACGTAAAGGTGCTATGTGCAACTGGCCCCTGTACTTTTCTTGAGGGTTTTTTTTTTTTTTTGTGGAACCGTCTTACTTTGACTCCAATACATTTAAAAAGACAAATATTGTACTTTGACTACACTACTTTTCTATGAAGGCTCTCATTACTCATTACATTTGCTTTGAAGTCAGCAGATTTTTTTTCTTTTTCTAAAATGCAAAACTTCATAAACTGTGATCATGCAGTTCTGTGTGTGGTTTAGTTGTCGTGGTGTTTCCATACCTCCACCTCACACATGAGCAACTTATTGGCAGCTCATCAGTAGAAACTGGTAGAGAGGCTATTACTATGGTTATGGCAGCAGGAGACGAAGATTCCCCCTTTTGTCCTTTTTTCCTTTTTATCTCTGCGGGCATTTCTATAGGCATGGCAGCATATTCAATAAGATTTTATTTTTACAGGTCCTACAAGTAAGTCAGCGCATTCAGAGGGTTGTTTTAGAGTCATTAGGTTCTGTAAAGTATTGCGACTATATGCAATGCTTTAAGATTAAAAAGTGCGTTGATTATGTAAGATTTTTTTTAAAAGCAAGTACTCCAGTACTTAACTCAAGAAATAATTTGAATTAGCAACTTTCACTTGTAATGGGGTAATACACTGCTCAAGAAAATTTAATGGAACAGTTAAACTTCACAATGTAACATCAAGTCAGTTTAATTTCAGGAAATCAATCTGTCCATTTAGGAAACACAAGTGATTGCGAATCAGTTTTACCTGCTTTGGTGCAAATGAAAGTCACAACAGGCTCAATGGAGAGGCAAAAGCAAGACAACTCCCCCAAAAGGGAATGGTTTAACATGTAGTGGCCATAGACAGTTGCTCTCTCCTTAAACTTCCTGAGTGATTCTTCTCTATTTTTGTGTTCTGCTAGTGTCTACAGACCAATCAGGTTGAACAGGTAGTCAAACTCCCCCAGGATGGCACATCCATATGTGTGGTCGCAAGAAGGTTTGCTTCTTGACAGTTGTTGTGTCATTTTGTTCCCAACAAATTATGCAATGCACATCAGTACAGATTTTCAACTTGAATAATTTGATCATCAAGATCTGTGAGTGATTTCAGTGTTCGCTTAATTCTTTTGGGCAGGGTATTTGACCAAGAATATCTATACTTTGACTCAAGTTTTAGAGTTATATACTTTGTCCACCACTGCCCACTGATGGCCATTGTCACTGGGAGTTGCAGTGATGTTGGAGAGTTTCAGTAGAATTTGCATATTAGAACATTGGGATAAGTGGCAGTTTAATGGATGTCTTGTTGGATTCAAGACTTGGACATAAATTTGATTCAATAGTTGTGAATTTGTACACTAAAATATCTTGACTTTATTCTCACCCTGTCATCTAGGCAAGGACTGCTCAGTACATCTGCATATACTCAATCATTTTATATGCATGGGAAGTCTCATTGTGTTTCAACAATCTTCAGGTCTGTTTCCAGGGTCTCTTAAATCTCATACCTTTAATGTAGCCAAAAAGTGTTTTTCTGGAGTTGATTTTTCAAATTTCAGGACACACGAAAACATGAGATGTGAAAAAATGCTTTAATTGGCAGACCACAATGAGTTCAGCAAAGCCCATTACTATTCTAATCAAATGGTATTGTATAAAAGCCAAATATTGACAGTTAAGTCTATTGTTACTGCATGGATATGAAAATAATGATATAAAACTTCATAATCAAATCGCATGCATGCATTTGTATAAAATGTACTTTACATATAGACAGTATAATGGGAAATAGTGGTAAACAGTCATAGTAGTTTATTAGTATTTCAGAAGTGAAAGCATTGTTGCATTGCCATTACTACAGTTTAAGAGGAAAGAAGAGGTTTGCCATCCACAGACTCACTCAATATTTTCTTTCTTTTTCAAGCTAATTTCAACATTCCATTGATCAAGACACCTTTCTTATCCATATTGTCCTTGTGAGTCCATGACGAGATAAACACCTTCCTGCTTTTAAAACTGTCAGATTTACCTTTTAACATTGCAGTGGGTTGTATTAAAATGCAAATAAGAGTGGCCTAAGAGTTTAAAGGCTGCAATGAGACAAGTTCTCAATGATTAAGAAAAGACCCTGAATTTTCTGCCATCAAGGGGGGACACCATCAGCCGTGCTGAGCCCGGGGAGAGGAGAGGTCGCCAGTAGTTTCTCCAGATGACAGTACAGATTCGGGAAACCAGCAGGACACATGCTAACACCAGCAGTACAACTGATTGGACACAGAAAATGAAAATAAATGGAACAGTGAGTGATTGGTCCAGCCACCAGATCCAAAGTGTTCGTTCAAGTTTAAAAATGGAAATCACTTTACTAAGTATGAAAAGGAAACACACTATAGCCCCTTTTCCACCGCAGGAACTTTTTTCATTTACCCGGGATTTTGAAAAACCTCCGCACGTTTCCACTGAAATTACCCGGGTAAAAAACTTTCCCTCAAACCGAAATTTACCCTGGAAAAAGTGCCTAGTAGGGGGGTAGGACTTTTCGGATTTCCCCGGAATTCTTGAGGGGTGGGGCTGGTGCTGAAGAATGCCGATCGGTGGAACACACATGCAGCATTCCGCACTTCCTGGTATGGGCAGCCGCTTAAAACTTTATTTCACTTCTTCAGGCTCCACTTCGTTTGTGTTTTGATTAAGGATGGGTACTGAAACCCGGTACTACGGGTATTATAACGATAATATTATTACTTTGATGAATGTTGTTGTAAGCTACTACAGATTACTGTCATTTTATTATGCTGATCTGTTCTGTACGACATCTATTGCACGTCTGTCCGTCCTGGAAGAGGGATCCCTCCTCAGTTGCTCTTCCTGAGGTTTCTACCATTTTTTTCCCCTGGTATAGGGTTTTGACTGAGACAAACAGCCCCAACTCTCTACACCAGCATGTAAATAGCCAATAAGCTGGCGAAGCCAAATACAAGGCACACGGCGAATCATCTATGTCATCATGCTAATTTGAATACATTTCCCAGAACTTTGAGGTGCAGTGGAAACGCAAACCACCCAGATTACCAGGAATTATTTTACCCAGGTAAACAAGTTCCTGGTAATAAAAGTTCCTGAAATGTTGGTGGAAAAGGGGCTGATGATTTTTATTGTAAATATAATTACATTATATTTGGAAGCAACAGTCCAGCTGAACTCTTGACGCTCTTGTAGTTAAGTGACATTTATAGCGTGTGAGGATTTAGACTTGGATTCACATACCATAAATGTCAGACAAAAGCAGCCAATTGTTTAGCTTGTCAGGCTCTGCTACAAAGACAATAGTAGGACTGGTGATGGTGAGGTCAAAGTTCCAGTGATCCAGCTGTAGTACAGGTTGTCTATAACTCACCCATGAAGACAGAATTTGGAGTGGGATCATCTGGGTTAAAATGTCTTAAGATGTTTCCAACCAGAGCGACGATCACCACAGGGTACACTGTCAGGATGTAACGCACCCAACGGTCAAGCACCCAGTTCTCAAGGATAAACCTGCACACATAGGAAAACACTCATCAGCCAACTGTAAAACATATAAGAGTGCAGTGAGGGTTTAAAAGTGCTCCCATCACTCGTAATGTTGCAGATGACATGAATAAGAAAATACAAAATTGATACGGATAGTAGAATTTCTGCAGTGAAGCTTCCCTCAGCAGCTGCTGTCTTTAGTAACATTTATCAAGTGTCATTCCAAAGATTGACAAAATCTGACATATATTCAGATTTTTCTTCAAAAAACAAACAAAAAAAACGACATAATTTTGTCCAATCAAAGCTTACCATCCCACCACCTCTGCAAACAGGATGCACAGAGAAGCTGTTGCTGCTGTGCTCCTGTCCACTCCCCACATGTGGAGAACCAGTGAAAAGTTGATCAAGGAAGCAATAGAAGTCCATGTGGTGTAGAGAGCCAAACCATTCTGGACCTGAGCATATCAACATTAATGAACACAAAGATTACATCATTCACATGGGAAAGAGTGTGGTTTCAAACACCGACACTCATCAGCATTACAGTGAACTGGGGACCATTTTTTTATGGGATCACTCCAGTCGCAATGCTGATCTGAGACTTAAAATAAGTGTCAGCCTGCTCAGACCAGACCCATCATTAATGCGGTTTTCATTGTGATCTTAACCTACACATCTGTAAAGTTTCGTGACTGTATCTTGTACAGTTTTGACATTATCTAAAAAATCTGTCTACAAAATGACAGATAGACAGGCAGACAGACAGATTAACAGCTGGCAAAGTACTCGTAGTACTTGTAGTAGTTCCCACTTACAACAGGTGTTACCAGAACCACATTTCTGTATGACAGACAGACAAGACAGACAGACACAGACTCACAAAGTAAAAACAATAGCAGCCCTACTGTCACAACTGGTAATAAAGAGAAAACATGTAAGAGTGTCTTATCGCCCCGACACACCAAGCCAATGGTCAGCAGTCAGTCAAAGTTGGGCCATCAGTGAGCTTCTGTTGCCCCAGTTATCCAATTGTGTCCTGCACCATTGTCTCTCGTCGACACCTGTCTGCTTTTTTTTTGGCAGATTTAGCATGTGGAAATGGCTAGTGACTGTGGAGCTGGCTGGTAAATTAATCACTCTGATTTGGCATGCGTGGCGTTTCTCAGTCCTCCGTCTGTACGACTCCTGAAAAACTATTTTTTTTAACAAATTCTACAATCCTCTTACAGCTCATGTTTAAGACATTACTTCTTAAACAGTGTATCTTTTATCCGGTCTGTGGATTTTTAACATCGGCCTGACAAAACGCAAGATTTTGACCAGACTGCCCAAGCTGTGCAACATAGCCGCACCAACAAGTTTTTAGCCAGGCTGCTAGCCACCACCAGCTGGAGCATATCCAGCTGAGGACTCTCTGGGTGTCAAGATGCTTCTTAATACCTCTTCCACAGCCTGAAGCCTGATCTCTGCATCTCTGCCCAAGTGTAGGGCCCGTGCCGGTAAGTCCCACTGCTGATGTCCTGCCCTGTGCTGTGCTTTCTGTGAGCCACTTCTGCTAAGCAGCTTGGTCGCTGTGGGCTCCAGCTGGAACCCCTGCGTGTAAATCCCAGTGCCCTCCCTGCTAGCTGCCTCTACCCCCTACCTGCTACCCACATTATCAAGCCTGAACTAAGCACTTTTAGCACTTGTACTGGCCTCCCCTGCTGTGTCAGCTGCACCTGTCTTGCCGACAGGATCACTGAGCTGGAACAACGTATATCCTCGCTACATCAGATCCGTGAAGCTGAGCTGCAAATGGATACCATCATCTTCGGTCCTGCACAATCTGAGTCTCCATCTGCCACCTGTCCTGTCGCTGATGCTGCCTCTCCCCCGGTGTTTGACGTCACCGCTCCTGGTCCGGCCGCTGCTGTCCCTTCTCCGAACACCAACCTGGACGACACCTGGATACAGCAGGGGGCCAAACCCAAGTTCCTGCCCAGCTCCACTCCATGTGAGCCTGCATCCTGGTCCCTGGTTGCTTCTCGCGGCAAGAGATGCCCCCCCCCTCATGCACAGCATCATAGCATCCAGCTGGAGAACAGATATAATATCCTCAATCTGCATCACTTCCCTCTCTTAGCTGGAGAAGCCCCAACTTCACCGCCATCTACCCAGCAGTCCAAAAACAAACCGCCAACTCGGATCCCCCCTCCAGTAAATCCTGAGCGCTCCTCTTCCCTCGGGTCTCGCCATCTCTCCTTACCACAGTTTACACCAGCACCGCACTGTGCTCCTGTACGCCTCTCTGCCCGTCCATCACTTTCCACCTCACCATCACCCGTTAAGTCTTCTTCAAAATCCACTCTCCCATCACCCAGCCCAGTGAGTCCACTGTCAGCATCTCCGCGCCCCCTTTTTCCTCCGACCACCCTGAAAGTTGGTGACTCCATCACCAGAAACATCCGTTTCTTCAATGCGGTAACACACTGTTTCCCTGGAGCCACAGTCTCTGTTATCTTGGCAAAACTCCCTGACCTGCTTCACTCACTACCACCGTCTGTCCACAGAATTATTATCCATGTTGGTTGCATTTATGCATCCCGCCGACAGTCAGAATTCACCAAAGCTGAGTTCAACAAACTTTACGTATCTCAACGAATCTCAACACCTGTGGAAAATCAGTATTCATCAGTGGGCAGCTCTCTCCTCTTGGCTGTGGAGTGGAAATCTTCAGCAGAATCCTTTCTCTCCACACATGGCCCCTATCTGCCTGCAGGACATGCAATGTGGGCTTCATTGATCATTTTAATTTCTTCTGGGGCCAACAGTCCTTTTTAAAAAGCGACGGTTTTTATCCCAATAAACTGGGCAGCCAAATGTTAGCTGCCAATTTACAGCACGCTGTGCAAAGCTACCCATGTGACTGACTGATAGTGTTTACCCACACACCGTCTTGCTCTCTGGTGTCATCTCTGGGTACCTCCTCCTGCCACAGCTCCCCCTACAGGCCCCAGCTGTCACTGTCCCCTCCTGCTGCTACTCTTGTCACTGTCCCCACCTGCTGCTGCTCTCCCCATTCAGTCTATCATCTCAGTCAGACCCCTCCGTCCCTCTAACAGGTTCAACTCTGTGAACAAATGTAACCTCTCAATAAAACACGTCAAACCATCCAATCCCAACCTCCGCCAACTCCCCCATTCCTCACAGCCAATCACACAGCATCATTTCCTCAAACTGGCACTGCTAAACATCCGTTCACTCAACAACAAAGCACTCATCTTAAATTAATTAATTACTGACAACAACCTGGACTTCCTCTGCATCAGGGAAACCTGGCACAAACATCTGGACTATTTTTCACTCAACCAAGCCACCCCCTCCGGATACACTTATATTGACCAGCCCCGTCTCACTGGAAGAGGCGGCGGCGTAGCCTCAGTCCATAAGAGAGGCCTAAGAATGACCATCATATCCACTCCCTCCTTTCAGTCGTTCTAACACATTGCTTTTAAACTCCCCGGCCCCGCTCCCCTGGTCACTGCTGTTATTTACCACCCTCCCAAGCCCAATCCATCCTTCCTCTCTGACTTCTCTGATTTTGTAACACAGCTCTCAGCCATCTCACCTTCTGTTTTTTTTTTTTTTTTTTTTTCTTTTCTACTTGTCTGCATTGGTCTTCATAGCTTAGCACCACAAAAGGGTGCAAGCTTCTTGTGAAGATTGATGCACTGTTAATCTTGCAGTCAAGTATTTTATACCCACAATGCGTGGTTGTGACCGTCACCCACCCTCCCTGGGGACTAGCCTATCAGCCTTTATTGGAAAAGCTTCCTAATATGAGCCAGAGAGGGCCGTGATACACCAAGGTGTGTTAAGGGGAAAGTAAGGAACAAGCAAGGGGGAGGGGGCAGGTGCAAGTCCTGAGATATATAGTGACAGTGCATGCGGAGGAGAAGGAGGGAAAACAAACAAACAAACAAACAAAAAAAAAGGGATAAACAGGCAGTGTAGCTGATGTATTGTGGGCTTGAGGTGGTTGTGCTCCATGCAGATTATCAGAAATAAACATATACATGTCTACTATACTGTACTGAGAAACAGAAACAAAAGAGAAGTCTATACTGAACACCAAAAATGTGAGAGTCTTGGTGGAGGGGGAAAGCCCGCCTGTAGAGAAGAGAGAGCGCAGTGTGGAAAGTTTGAGAAGCAAGTGGGCCCCTTTGAAGTGATCCCATCGGTTCTTTGTGATGCGTCACGGGGCTGAAGTAACGAACATGCATGCGTGTATTTGAACCCTCCCAATGTGTTTATGAAAACCAACACCAGGGTCCAGGGCCGGCCCTGCGGGGGAAGGGGGGCGGACCGTCACCCCAAGACCACAGGAGCGCCCAGACCCCACGACCAGGGAGCCACAGAGGCGGCAGGACGCCCCGCAGGCCCCAGGACCAGGGGCGGCAATGGCCGGCCCCCCCAGAGAGCCAGAGACACACCCCAGACAGGCGAGACAGGAGGGCCCACCCACCCACCGCCCGACGCGGACCGCCCCCACCCCCCACACCCAACCACCACCCACCCCCCAGGACGAGCCACCACCCACACACAGGAGAGAGCGACCCACCACGAGCAGTGAATCCCCCACCGGGACCCCCCCGGTAGAGGGCCCAAAAACCACAGCCGGTCAGGAGGCAGAACCCCGGCAGGAACCCACAGAGCCCCCAGGCGCCACCCAGCCCACCCGCCCTAGGGCCACGGGACCCCCCAGACACCGGGAACCCAGCAACTCCACCATGATGTAAATGGGCTCCCTGGCCCCTAGCCATCTCACCTTCTGTTCTTCTCCTCGGCGACTTCAACTACCACACTGACAACATAAACTGCAAACATACCTCTGAATTTCTTGATCTACTGGACTGCCTCAATCTCACTCATGTCAACTTCACCACTCACAATCATGGCCACACTTTGGACTTTGTCTGCTCCACCGGTCTCACCATCCAACAACTCTCCAGCATCAATCTCCACATCTCCGACCACTTGGCTATCATCATAGACACTGATCTCCCCACCCCCCTCCCCAAAGACAAACGCATAATATCATTCAGAAACCTCAAATCCATCTCCCCTCATGATTTCTCAGCTTCTCTTTCCAACACTCTGTCTACCTTCCCTCCCCCGCTGTCTGATGACCCCAATGAGCTTGTCTACAACAACACACTCTCCTCCTGTCTTGATCAACTGGCCTCCATCAAAACCAAATGTGTCTCATTCACACACTCAGCCCCCTGGTACACCCCCGAACTCCGCCAAATGAAACCCCACAAGCGTCAGCTCGAAAGACTACTTAAAAAGACCAGTTTAACAGTTCATCGCCAGGCCTACACAGACCACCTCCAACAGTACAAAGCCGCCCTCAATACTGCCCGCTCTACCTACTATTCCAACCTCATTCACACCGGCTCCAATAACCAAAAGGCTCTTTTTTCCACCGTAAACAAACTCCTTAATCCCAGTGACAATATTTCAAACTCATTCACTGTTGAAAAATGCAACTCCTTTCTCTCATTTTTCCAATCCAAAATTGACACCATCTACAGTTCTCTAACCACCCCCCACCCTCCTCACCCCCCTGCACCCATCTTATCACCCTGTCTCCCCAGCTGAGCTGTCTAAAATCATTTCATCCATGAAAACTTCCACCTGCATGCTAGATCCCATCCCATCCGCCATTGTTAAGCACTGCTTCCCCACCATCTCTCCGCTTGTCTCCAAAATTGTCAACCTCCTTCACTCAAACTGGCTGCAGTCACCCCCATCATTAAAAAACCTGGTCTCAACCCTGACATCATGAGCAATTTCCGGCCCATTTCCAATCTCCCATTCCTCTCAAAAATCCTTGAACGTGTCGTTGCCTCACAAATCAAATCCCACCTCAACAATAACGACCTCTTCGAACAATTTCAATCTGGATTCCGCACACAACACAGCACCGAAACTGCCCTCCTTAAAGTCACATACGACCTCCTCCTCTCCTCAGACACCGGCCTACTCTCCAACCTCATCCTCCTTGATCTCACCGCCGCCTTTGACACCATCAACCACTCCATCCTACTCTCCCGCCTCCAAACCCTCCTCAACATCACTGACAATGTCCTCACCTGGCTACATTCCTATCTCACTGACAGAATACAATACTTCTTCATCAACAACTGCTCCTCCTCAACTGCCCCCCTGTCCTAAGGTGTCCCCCAGGGTTCGGTGCTTGGTCCTCTCGTCTTCATCCTCTACCTCCACCCCCTTGGTCAAATCATCTGTCGTCATGGTCTCTGTTTTCACTGCTACGCTGACGATATCCAACTATACATCTCCACTAAATCCATCACCCATTTAACCCACTCCACCCTGTCAAACTGTCTCTCCGAAATTAAATCCTGGATGCAAGAAAACTTTCTTAAATTCAACTGTGACAAATCAGACATAATCCTAACTGGTCCAATTTCCCTCACCCAAACAGCCAAAGACTTCCACCTCACCATCGACAACTCCCCCCTGTCCCCCTCCCCTCACTGCGGCAACCTTGGTATCATCTTCGACAGCAACCTCTCCTTCGACAAACACATCAAACAAGTCACTAAAACAGCCTTCTTTCACCTTAAAAAACATTTCTCGCCTCCGCCCCTTACTCTCTCGCAATGCTGCCAAAACCCTGATCCACGCCTTCATTACATCCTGCCTTGACTATTGCAATAGCATCCTTTATGGCACAACCTCCAAACTCCTCAATAAACTCCAATATATCCAAAACACTGCCGCCCGCCAGGCCCCCTCTTACCTCACAGACCCGCTCCACGCTCACACCCCTTCCTGCAGCCTCCGCTCCAATGCCAACCTTCTCACCGTCCCCAAGACCAAGCACAGAACCTGGGGGGACAGAGCCTTCTCCGTTGCTGCCCCCACTCTCTGGAACTCCCTCCCAAAACACATCCGTGACTGCACTGACCTCCCATTCAAATCACTACTCAAAACTCACCTGTTCCATTCTGCTTTTAATGTTTAGCTATTTTTATTCATTTATTTATTTATTTGTTTTTTCAATCCCATTGCTATTCCTCTTTGTCTTTGATGTCTTTTGCTAAAAATAGTTTTTTGATGTGTTTGAACCGTCTCTGTAAAGTGACTTTGAGAACTTTGAAAAGCGCTTTATAAATAAAATGTATTATTATTATTATTATTTGTAAATGTTGTTCAGCTCAATGCACAAAGAGAGCAACAGAGGTGAGGAAAGTAAACAAAGGGCTTAAGTCAAGAGAGGCAGTGATACCAAAGCAAACTTGTTCCATATGGTAGTATTATTTTTCTTTAGCCATTGAGCTCTTTAACAGAAACATTTCCTGATGGTCTATGTTATTGTTCACTGGCGCACGGTAAATGTGGTCTTTTCTTTGAACACTGGATTGTGTTGTTAATGTGCTAACTGGCTATCTAGCGCCATGACTGCCTTCTGGTTTCCGTTTTTGGATGACAATTACAGATGGCCACCATCTGCCGGTGTGAGAGTTATTACCTCTCACACAGGCACAGAACGTACATGTTGGTTGACCGTCCACTGTAGTCTTTGTGGTGTGTTAATGTGCAACTTTTTGGCTGAGACACAGCAATGTGAGGCAACGCAGCAGGGTGGTCTTGGGACGTCGGTTTGGTGTGTCTGGGCGTTTATTTAACATTTATCCATGATACAAACAGTATGCCATACCAGTACTCTGAGACAGGCCAGGTCTTTGCGATGGTATGTCTTTAACCACAGCCCATAGTAATCTGTTGCATAGCAACAAAGGAACAAAGCACTGTAGTTGGTAATCACTATCAGGATTAATACAACCAGAGCTGCTAGCATCAACCTGCAAAACAGAGAGAGAAAAAGAGAGGGGCAGCAGTGTCAGGGTCAGTTGTTTCATTTCAGCTGCCCATTTCAGAGACAGCTAACAAAATAACTTCCCTAACATTGATATGATCAATCATAACATATTATGAGGTATATTACATTTTTTATGGATTCTCCACTCAGTGACCACAGGACTCCCCTCTTCTTTCAGATTTATACTGATGATTGTGTTTCACCACCTAACCAAAAGCCTTTGTTTCATTTAAAGGCTACATTAATTTTATCACCTCAAAACGTATTGTGAATTATTAATGATGCTAACAAACTAAATATTATATATATATATATTTATATATATTCAAATAAACACAAGAAGTTTGTGCTCTAGAGCACAATATATATGTATATATATACTATATATATATAATATATTATCTTCAACCTAATTACATTAACAGATTTGTAAAATAACTGATTATGCACAACTGAGACAAGTGAGAAGAAATTCATTTGGGAACATTTGAGGAATCTGTCTCGTTCACGCATGTTGACATGTCCCACCTTGCTTATCATAGAAAATGTATATTATCCACATAACTCATTCTAAATCTTAGAGGCATACTTTGCAGGATTTTCCTAAAAAAAGGGTACACTCATCGTAGTAATCCCTTTCAATCATCACTTATCACACATTAGAAATGTGTGGCAGTACATTTATCTGCAGAGACTCCGGCCTCTGCCTAGATGTTATTTTTTTTCTGTTCAGGACGTATTTGGGCTGCATCCATTGGGCAGTGGTGTTGAGCCCTCAGTCAATAACAGCGAGCAGGTCAGGTTAAGACTATATAAAAAGGTGGCGACCAGGTAGTAGCAGCATGCATCCGAGAGGAAGCCACAAAAATCGCGGACACAGTGCTGAAAATAAATAAATAAATAAATGAATCAAGTGAGGCGAAAATTAAGCGGCAACCTCTGAGGCTGAAAAATGAAGCAAACACGGAAGTACCAAAAACAGCAGTTCCTCTAATGGCCACTTGAGGCTGGTTACACAAGCCAGTCAATCCCCACAGACCCCCATGTTAAAGGAGAAGTCTGGAATTTTGCACTTTGAGCCCCATTTCTGGGTTTATGATGAAATACAATGGTTAACACCAAAATTGTGATAATTGCTCCTTTTCTGAGAATTTGCCTTTCCCCTGCCTGGCTTAACAGTGCTGCCTATGGCCATGTGTATATCTGTCCTAAAACCACCCTAAACGTTCATTTTCAAAGCCATGAAACTCACTGAATGGTCAGTGGTGTTCATTAATGTTTTGACATAAAAATCGTAAACTTCCGCTTGATCGTTCGTTTGACCCTGAAGCGTTTACACTCCAGCCCACTTGATGGCGATAATGCTCCTTTACGTGGGTGTCGCCAACCGGCAGGAAACCATTGCAATGTAATGGGACACAGAAAAGAAGCAGAAGAAGAACGTTGGCATTGTGTTGTTTATGTGCTAACTGGCTAACTAGCGTCATGACTGCCTTCTGGTTTCCGTTTTTGGATGACAATTACAGATGGCCGCCATCTGCTGGTGTGACAGTTATTTCCTCTCACACAGGCACAGAACGTACATGTTGGATGACCGTCCGCTGTAGTCTTTGTGGTGTGTTTGCGATGTGAGGCGACGCAGCAGGGTGGGCTTGGAACATCGGTTTGGTGTGTCTGGGCGTTTGTTTAACATTTGTCCATGATACAAACAGTATGCCGTACCAGTAGTCTGTGCCAGGTCTTTGCGATGGTATGTCTTTAACCACAGCCCATAGTAATTTGTTGCATAGCAACAAAGGAACAAAGCACTGTAGTTGGAAATCACTATCAGGATTAATACAACCAGAGCTGCTAGCATCAACGTGCAAAACAGTTGTTTAAACTTATTACAAAACTTTTTCGTTCATTCTCGTTCTTCCTCCAGGAGCGCACACAGCACTGTTGAGCCAGCACTTTTGCAGAGCTAAAAGACTACAATGACAACAAACTAGTGCTGCACGATTTGATAGAAAATTGCGATTGCGATTACAATATAATAAATACATGGTATTCAGTGGAAACACTGAATCAAGCAAGAAGACTTGCTTGATTCAGTGTTTCCCTGACATTATATTATTAGGGGGGCACTGACTTGACCAGTCATAGTTATTGTTATGGACAGTGTGTAAATGACAATCTAAAGGCTGCTGTTACGCACACTCAATCACGCTGCTCGAACACCAGCGCAGCACGGCACTGTACACACAGCAGAGCAGAGCCTGTTGCATTCAGGCGTTGTCACGTAAATGATTTGATGAAATTCCAGCATGTGAATAGGCCATAGCACAACACAGCAGCATGTCAAGTGGGCTGAACCCGAGCAAAATTTTGCTCAATTTTTAATTTGTTATTATATAGTTTGCTATGGAGTCCGTGATTTCCAAGTGACACTTACAAATGTATGCGTAACTTTACTTGGATGTTGTTGTATGAGGCTCTGGTGGCTTTCAGTTGTCTGTTTGTCTTTAACGTCACTCGGCTTGGCTTTGTCTCGCATGCGCTCTTCCTACTTTTCTCTGTGCTGTCTCAAGTGCTGATATAGATTGGTCGTGTTGCCGTGGGTCGTGGCAACTTTAACTTTTTACACAGCACGTCTTTCTGTTCAATGTCGCCGTACCTGAATCCAAAGTATCGCCATATCTTAGACATTGCGTTTTTTTCGCCACCAACTCAGCCTGTTCACAGCCTTGCTCATGCTCTTCTTCAGCATCTATGTGTGGTCACTGCTGCATGCCGAGTGGTCACCTGACCATACGTGCTGCACACACCAGGGTAGCCTATGGGCGTAATGTCAACAAACTCAACACACTATAGGAGAAGTAGTCACGTTCACAGGCACACACATTAACATTTATTTACATTAAATCGCAAATCGCAGCCTTTTATGCGGTTATGTAATCGTGCAGCACTAGAACAAACTTGTCGTAAACAACCCCCTTTCCATTTCCGGTGGCAGATTACTACCAACGGACTAGGGCTGCCACTAACAATTATTTTCAATGTCGACTAATCTGTCGATTATTTCTTCAATTAGTCGACTAATCATTTCATCGGTCTGTCTCGCCCAAACCCCAAAATTACGTCATCCAATGTCTTGTTTCTTACTCACGCCAAAGGGTTTTAGTTCACTGTCACGGGAGAGTGTGTAAAGCTGCCAATATTTGAACGTACGAAGCTGCAGTAAGAGTATTTTGGGGTACTTTTATAGTACTTTTCTATGAAAAATGACTCAAACCAATTAGTCGACTACTAAAATAGTCATGGATTACTTTAATAGTTGATTAGTCATTGATTAGTCGAATAATCGTGGCAGCCCTACAACGGACAATGAGGCTTCCTATGGAAAACCACTGGATTAGACAAAATGTCAAATAAATCATCATGGAAACCACAGTTTGCTATGATTTTTATGTCAGTACATCAACGAACACCACTGACCATTCGATGAACTTGGCTTTGAAAACAAACGTTTAGGCTGGTTCTCTTTCATAGCATTCATTTCGTGTCTCACAGTGAGAACGCCCTCGGCATGACCTCATCAGAAGCTCTTTTTACATTATGCCAGCCAGGATTGGCTGGAACTAAGCACGTCAGTGTCAGGATGGCTGCGCTGCAGGTCATTCAAAAACCTCTTCTCGCTACGAGCAGAAGTCCCAACCTCTCTCAAGCTGACTGTTTATCCGTGACCTAGCTTAAATGTCCGCAGACACGAAAACTCGGTTGCCAGGCGCTTTGTTCAAGAGGCAGTTATCCGAGAGCTATCGCTATCTGTGGAAAGTAGCAATACTTTGACAGCTAGCATAACCGAGTGGCAACACTGACAACCCTATGGTAACAATACCACACAAGTAGCAATACTTAATTACACTAGCGCTAGCCTCACCCAGCTAAAGCACAACGGAGTCGCAACACTCCCGCTGTATTTCATTCGGTGCCCGCTTCTCCTAACCACACCACGCTAGCAGTTGCATACCATACAGCATAGCTTCACAGCTAACAATCCTGCTAGCTTCACAGCTAACAAATCCCACTAGCTTCACAGCTGGCAAACCCTGCTAGTGACCATGGCTAACGCTAACGCTTCCACTAAAGCAGAGGAGAGAACGCAGGTGCGAGCCTGCCCTTACGGGAATAAGATTTCGAGCGGAGATACTCACCTGATGTGTGTGATGTGTCTCAGCCTGAAACATGCCTAAGCCGCCTTTGAGTCCACGGAAAAATGCACACACTGTGAATGCTTCTCCCTCAAAGTGCTCCGTTGCCGCCTGGCTCGTCAGACGAATCTGTCCGGCAGCGACCCGGTCTTCCACATCCGAGGCTTCGGAGCTAATGGATATGGCTGTGACAATGGCTCCAGAGCCCGAAGCTGGTCAGCCTCACCGGCCCGTTTTCCCAGGAATTAGGCGGACCCGGCCGCTCGATTTTCTGGTGGAGAGGGCGGAGGATGACTTGGATGGTGGGTCGGATCTCCTCATGACAGACGAGGATGACGACGACGATTCTTCACTGGGACTGTCGGGCCGGGTTGCAAAGCCCCAACCCTCAACGACAGCTGTGGCGGGAGACGGCTCGTCTTCCCCCGCTGTGGATTTGGACTTGCAGGACGTGTGCAAACACGCCACTGCCAAGCTCAACATCCAGTGGCCCGAAGTCCAAGCTCAGGTGACACGGTCCCGCTACGACGGGAAAAAGTTGCCAAAAGTGAAGAGAACAGGGAAACAACTCCTGCCTATCTTCCCAGAGTTGCTGGAAGAACTTGCTGTCTCCTGGTGCGACAAGCCACACAGAGAGAAGCATCCTGTGGCGGGCAGTTCCATGCTTGACTGCGAGGGGATGGAGAGCCACGGTCTCCGCAACACCCCTCCAGTGGAGCCCGTGGTGGCGGCTCACCTCCACCCGAAAACATCCCTGTCATCACTGGGGTCCGCACTGCCATCCAGAGCGGATCGTTTCCAGTCCAGCCTGACAGACAAGGTGTACAAGGCAGCTGCACTGTTGGCACAAGCCCTGAACGCCACCTCCCTTCTGATGGCATATCAAGCCGAGCTGGAGGAAGAGATGACGGCGTCACCTGACCCCGTGGTGTGGGAAGAAGTGTGTGTGATCACTGACCACTGCCTTCACCTCCACAAGCTGGCCATCCAGTCACAGGGCAGAGCCATGGGGTTGATGGTGCCACAGGAGAGAGCCTGCTGGCTTAATCTCACCACACTGTCGGCCAAGGAGAAGGAAGATCTCCTCGACACCCCCATATCACCTAAGGGCCTCTTCGGCGTGGCGGTCACGTCGATGCAAAAGAGGTGCGAGGAGAGAAAGAGGGAAGACGAAGCCCTGAAGCTGTGTCTGCCGAGAAGGGCACCCAATGCCACCCTCCCGCCTCACCGCCAAACCTTTGCCCAGGCTGTGGTACGGCCTCCTCTCACCTTCAAAATCCCCAAGCTGCCTAAATCCCAGGCAGCACAGGCTCCAAAGGGTCCGTGGCAGAAGAAGTCTTCATCCCAAGAGGGGACTCTGCCCGACCGGCCACCCCCCACCTATACCCACCAGGTAAGGAGGAAGAAACGGCAGGCCTGATAGTTCCAGATGCGGCCAGCGAGACAGCCCTGTTCCCCCCGGCTCCGCTTGCCCCAGCAGCTCCATTCACGAGCATCGCCACAGAGCCCAGTTCCCTGTGAAGAGAAGCAGAGACAGTGTGCAGCAGGTGGAAACCCCCAGTGGGTCCCAAACATGTCTCACAAGCACTTCTCATTGCATTAAAATTGTCCCAACTGTCGCATCCAGGCCGAGTGCCGAGGGCGCAGTTAAAAACAATGAAAAACAAAATAAAACCATTGTTGAAAAACAGGTCGGTCACACATTTTACAGAGGGAGTGATCCCTCTCTCAATAGACGACCGTGCGGTGAATGGCGCGGCGGGCGCATGCGTAGTACCAACAGAGCTGTACTGCGCCCCAGTGCAATGAGAGGGAACTCTTACTCCATGTGTGACAGACGTGCTTGTCAGCCTGCTGTCACTGAGAGCAGAGAGCTGGTCAAAATGCACAGACTCAGAGTGGGTTTTGAGAACGTTAAACAGGGGATACAGGCTGCAGTTTGCCGTAACACCTCCACAATTCAGGGGAATAACCCAGTCTAAAGCCCTAGGCGAAGCCGCTCTCTTCGTAAGAGAGGAGATTTCCTCCCTGCTAAAGAAAAGAGCAATAAGAATAATTCCTCCCAAACACACTCGGAGCGGGTTTTATTCAAGATATTTCCTGGTCGCCAAGAAGGGGGGACGCAGCATGCGTGCGATTTTAGATCTCAGAGATCTAAACAAACACCTCAGGAAATACAAGTTCAGGATGTTAACGCACGCGTCCCTGCTGCGTTTTCTGTGTCCGGGGAATTGGTTCACTTCAATCAATCTCAAGGACGCATATTTTCACATCCCAATATACCTACCTCACAGAAAATATCTCAGATTTTCCTTTCAGGGGACATGCTACAAGTATCTATTTCTCCCCTTTGGTCTCTCACTAAGCCTGAGAGTATTTGTGAAATGCACAGAGGCAGCTGTGGGACTGCTCAGGAGGCGGGGGATCCAAGTAGTCTGGAAATCTGGAAAAGAGTGTTCTTCTGCCTTCTCAGAAAATCTCCTTTATAGGCCTGTTTATAGACTCAGCTCAGGCCAGAGTCAGGCTGACTGGAGAAAGGGCGCAGGCACTCAGAGACTGTTTGGCCCTTTTTCACAGGGGGAAGTTTGTGTCTCTCAGGCTTTGCCAAAGGTTGTTAGGGCAGATGGCATCAACCCTGGTGGCGGTTCCCATGGGATGCTTGTGCATGAAAGGAGTTCAGCGCTGGGTGGCCTCACAGGGTGAGAGCCATGATGCAGCACTGGCCCCAGCAGCACTGGCCCCTTGGAAAAGCGCAGGCTTCTTGACCCAGGGAGTGCCTATGGGGGTTGTTAAGTGCAGAAAAGTGGTCACAACAGACGCCTCTCTGGGGAGGCTGGGGAGGCGTGTTCGAAGGGAGAGCAATAAACGGGACCTGGGATCCTCACATAAATCCCCCACATAAATTACTTAGAACTGCTGGCTGTTCACCTGTCACTGAAACACTTCCCTTCCTCTTCTGAGGGGACATCATGTGTTAGTCCGGACGGACAACACCACGGTGGTGGCATATATCAACAGGCAGGGGAGCCTGAGATCCCTTCATTGACACACACTGGCACACACACTGATAGTCTGGTGCAGCAGACATTTTCTGTCCCTGAAAGCCACCCATGTGCAGGGGACACTGAACCATGGAGCAGATCTGCTGTCCAGGGGAAACCCTCTTTACGCAGAATGGAGACTTCACCCATATGTAGTAACTCTGGTTGGGGAGCGGTACGGCCGGCCAGCCGTGGACCTCTTTGCAACACAGGAGAACACCCAATGTCCTCTGTTTTTCTCACTGCGCGATCAGAGTGCACTACTGGGGGTGGACGCGCTGGCTCATCAGTGGCCTCTGCCTCTGTTGTATGCATTCCCCCTGATAGCACTGATTTCCCCGACCCTAGCCAGGGTAAGGGAGGAGGGTCTGTCGATGATTCTCATAGCTCCCTACTGGCCAACGAAGCACTGGTTAGCGGAGATAACACGGCTCCTCCAGGGGGAGCCGTGGCCCTTGCCAATACGCAGGGATCTGCTATCGCAGGGGCGCGGGGAAATATTTCATCCCCAACCAGAGAGGCTGGCCCTGTGGGCTTGGCCCGTGAATGGCTCAATCTACAGTCTGGGGGCCTTCCCCCAGGCGTGATTGAGACTATTCAGAGTGCTAGGGCTCCCTCAACAAGATCGACCATTTGAGAGCAAATGGTCGGTCTTTGAGAAATGGTGCTCAAAATCACAAGAAATTCCCTTTCAGTGTTCTGTAGTGGTGATTTTGGCTTTCCTACAGGACATGGTGGACAAAAGGATGGCCTTTTCCACCATTAAGGTGTATTTGGCGGCCATTTCGGCCTGCCATATCGGCTTTGGGAGGAAAACTGTGGGACAGCATCCCCTGGTCTGCCGCTTTATGAAGGGTGCATGTCGCAAGCTTCCTGTTTCTAAACCATTAGCACCGTCCTGGGACCTCCCCATGGTGCTGGATGCACTTTCAGCCCAACCTTTTGAACCACTAGATCAGGTGGACTTGAAAATGGTGGCTTTAAAGTAAGTGTCATTACTGTCTCTGGCCTCAGCTCTTTCAATACATCAAGAATGTACAAACTTCTCTGCAGGAAATACAAGGGTGACCTTACAGCCTAACCCAGCATTTATGCCTAAGGTACTGGGGTCATGTTCCCCTATTGACCTTGTATCCTTCTATTCCCTGCCTTTCTCCTCAGATGAGCATCGGCGGCTACACATGCTGTGCCCGGTGCGGGCCTTACACATCTACATGGACAGAACTGAAGGCTGTAGAAAAAGTGACCAGCTTTTTGTGTCTTGGGCAAAGAATCAGGTGGGGAAGCCAGTCTCTAAGCAGCAGCTTTCTCACTGGATTGTGGGGGCTTGGCCAAGCCCTAGTGTGGCTTATTTCAGGGTGGTTAGTCTTGACACTCTGACAACATCTGCCCAGCAATCTGGGAGACAGTATTTTCCCAATGTGAGACACGGAACAAATCCTATGAAAGAGAACTTTAGGTTACTTGCGTAACCCCGGTTCTCTGAGTAGCATGAGTGAGTGTCTCACCAGACCACCCTCCTTGCTCATTCTTAGCGACGAAGAGGTGACAGGGGGAGGGTCTCCACCCATCCTGACACTGACGTGCTTAGTTCCAGCCAATCCTGGCTGGCATAATGTAAAAGAAGCTTCTGACGAGGTCACGCCGAGGGCGTTCCCAATGTGAGACACTCACTCATGCTACTCAGAGAACCGGGGTTACGCAAGAAGCCTAAAGTTTTAGGACAGATATACACATGGCCATAGGCAGCACTGTTGAGCAAGGCAGGGGAAAACCAAATCCTCAGAAAAGGAGCAATCGTCACAATTTTGGTCTTAATTACTCTATTTCATCATAAACAACCCACAAATGGGGTTCAAAGTGCAAAATACCGGACTTCTTTTTTAAAATGCACAATGTTTGCAGCAGAAATAACCATGTTTACAGCTTGGTACAAAAAACAGTTTGGTCGCTATAGCCATTTTTTTCCCGTTTGTGACACCTGTACAGGGGGTGAATATCTTTTTTATAACTCACCCATTTAGATGTTATTAAGGCTGACATTTACATATTTTTAGGGGGTGGACAGCTGAGTGTTGTCCTATGACAGCTTGCTACCATGTTGACAACGTTGGTTTGGTAAGGTAACCATGGCAAATTTCAGTGTGTTTTTAGCTCATGAAAGTCAAATGTTACGTTTTGGCCGTCTAACAAACAATTCAGTATTTGGGTGTACTAAAAGAGCCCCTAAGGAGTTAGATGCTCAGTTTTTCCGGCAAGTATCTTTTGCTTTAATGTTTTTTGCTAGCAAAAATTAAGATTCATTTTATCACAGTTAACCATAAATGGACCACACTAACAAAACTAACAGCTAGTGTTAGGGTCATCTTCACCCTGGTATCTAAATGTTGTCATTTCTGGCTACAAAATTCCAAGATGGTGACAGCCAAACGCCAAAATCCAGACTACAAGTGAAATTCAACTGCAGTGTGTCTTCTCAAAACGTCTCTTTTATTCTGGCTAATAGACAGTACACAATTTCACTGGTTTTCATAGGAACCATTTATTCTGTGTAAAGTAGTCTCACTCTTTGGAGGTCAATTATTATTAATATTTTTCGTAAATGTTTAATTTTTAAAATGTGTATTTAAATGCCAATCTGCAATGTTGAAAGCTTTACAAATTAAATTCCAATTACTTCCATAGTACTGGGTGGATGCAGAAAACTACAAGACCAATACCTTTATTTTTCAGGAAGAAATCTAAGTCATACATACACATACAATTGACTCTTTTCATACTTTAATTCTTCCACTTTTTTCTTTTAGTGTCAATGCAGACATGGGTTAATGTTTAATTCTGGTTCATTTAAGAGTTTCTATTCCTCCTGATCGTAGTGTTCCTAACCCAAATCCACATTACACTCAGATTTGTTTTTTTTGGTTTTCATTACTGTTTTTTAGTTGTTATGTGTAAATAAATTAAGTAAAAATATAAGTAGTAGCAGACATACTCTTTATCCCACAGCAGCAGCCATATCATGTTCATCAGCATGTTGGACAACCAGCAAAAATAGAAGCTGTAGGGCAGCAGACACTGAGCCCAGGATCTATTCACAGGAAGAGAAATGGCAGTTTCAGCAGCATGTTGCTCTGACCAATGAATCCTATCAGACAGTAAATCTGTAAATGTGACTATTCTGTAGTTAGCTTACCCTCGGAATACGTATGTTGTGAGATATATGACCATCAGGGTTAGCCAGGTATAGATAACACCCCAGATAGAGAAGGTCCAGCCAGCTGGAGTGATGCCTGTCTCATAGCGGCCCGAGACATTACCTGTGGAGGAATGGAAAGGACCTGGAAAACAACTGAGACATTCAGTTTCGAGACCATAATGAGGTTCAGAAGTGATCGTGGCCATAAGGCTTGGCTCTCAGTCAGTGTTAAGATTGGATGGGCTCCAAGTTAGAGCTCTGTGCAGTAGGGCTGCTCGATTAATCGTGATAAAATTGTGATCTCGATTCATATGCATATGTGATCTAATTTTTCAATGATGGCAATTCTACCGGCCCCGCCCGTGCCAGGAGTTGGGACATCATCTGCATGAAAACAAGCGCTTCCAACGACGCAGCGTTATACCACGTGACGTAGAGCGACAGCCAGCCGGCAGTTTGGAAAGCAGCGAGACAGGGAGAAACACACTGCTAACTGTAGCCTCAGTTTGTGCCTCATACAGATCTGCTGGTAAAGTTAACTTAGCACCACATCAATTTAATCCTCAAAAGTGCCTTTATCCACCTAAAAAAATACAATGTAAACCCCAATCCATCTATGACATAAAATTTTATTGTGAAGTTTATACAAATGCCCCAGATTGTCAAAATGATATAAAACCAAAGAAAATTGTGTTTAAATGTGTTCCAAATCACTCATGTTACCCATTACGAAGAAATTAATGTTTATGTATCTTACAGTTTGCACCATGAGTTAAGTTGTATGCACAGTTATTGACCTCTTGCCTGTATGGATATTTCAGTGTCTAACACACAGTTGTGCTGAGGTGAAATAAAGAGCACTTCCTTATTCAAAAGTCATCTCTTTGCCTTATTCTTGTGATCAAGAAACCTAAGCTTTTTATAGTTCAATTAAATTTAAAAAAAATAAAAATTAACATTTAAACAACAAAAATGTTATGTTAAACTGACTTGTACTTTCTGTCAGACAAGAGTCATGTGCCACATTAATTTTGTGTCTGGTGGCCTCAAAACCTTTTGTATAGTACTTAACTTAAAGTTTTTAATGCAAGCTGTTTCCAATTGAGGGAACGAATTGGGGTTTACAGCATAGCTCATCTCTGTCCATTACTCTTCCTCTCTGCTGCCGAAACTCTGATCCATGCCTGCAACAACATTCTTTATGGTACATCATCCGAAGTCCTAAATAAACTCCAGTACATTCAGAACTTTGCTGCTCATCTGCTCACCCATCTTGCTCCTTTGATCCCATTACCCCCATCCTCCAGAACCTCCATTGACTCCCTGTCCCACAATTCAAAGTCCTCCTCCTCACTCACAAAGCCCTGCATAACCAGGCCCCTTCCTACCTCACTGACATGCTCCACCACTATTCTTTTTCCCCCAGCCTTCGCTCCTCCAATGCCAATCTCCTGACTACACCAATCAGGACCATGCAAAACCATGCTTATGAAAAGTAACTGAATACCTTGAGGAGGGCTCTATAAATAAGATGTATTATTATTAAGGGCTGTTTTTAATCATGGATAGGATGTGGCATAACCAATCCAATTCTGGCACTAGAGTGTGTGGTTTCAGAGAGAGAGATCCTTTTATGAATACAGATTACAACAAAAAAAGAGAAGAAGAAAAAAAAAGAGAAGAAATGCAGCACTACATACCAACACTTGAAACAGAAGGGAAGCCTAGATTTTGGGTGTTCCTGCCACACCCTACCCATGGATGCCCATGGATGTCGTCATTTCTTTTCTTCTTTTAAAATTTCTTCTTACCTCTAGGTGCAACAGTGGATGTCAGGACACACAACCCTCCTGCTACCTTAAGTCATTTTAAATAACAAAAAAAAAACCTGCTTTGAGCATATAAACTGAATTCCTCCCAGCTAAACTGTTGGATGGGATTTAGATACAGGGCCTGCCACGGATTTTTTTCTTTTATTGGGGTTAAATTGGGTGAACTGACCATTTAACACCAGCTCGACAAATAAAGAGTAGTTTTCTTTTGCCATGTTTTGTTCTCGAACTAATTACGCAACTCCTATCTAAACATGGTAACTTCATGTTAACGTTACACAAGCACGGTCATTGAAATGATTTATCCTTGTTTTGTGCAACAACCATAATAAGTTCCCAGCAACAGACCATCGAGTGGAGCCCTCCTCCCAGTTGAAATTGTTTCGTAACCAGTGCAAAACACAGCTGAATAAAGCAAAGACAAAACACATCATAGCGTTAACTAATTTTGCCAGATGAAACGCTACAATGTAATTGTGCCACTGTCTAATACATTATAGGGAGGTTATCTTTAGCTGTGACGTAATTAATTTAGCGAACTACGAGACAATAAAGCGTATGAATAACGTTATCTAACTCACCTCTGCCCGCTCCAGCCAAAGCGTTAACGACTAAAACAGCCACAAAAACCACCGTGCACACGATAATAACTACGATTCGAGGCAAACTATTGTCTTTCATGTTTGCTCCTTTGCTGCTTCGTCTGTGAGGTCTTCTTCGGTCTGCTGCTGGGGCTGTCACTGACTGTCAGGGCGGAGGGACAAACATACGCGCACGTTGTCCAACTGATGCATTCACGTGCTCTGTGAAGACGCCCACAGTCTTGTCGAAGTAAAAGTAAGTGCTCGGTTTCTTAAGTAGAAGTCAAACTTTTCACATGACTATACCCATTATGATGTGACAACACTAACTGGACATAAAGGCAATGAAAATACTTTTCCTTATTGTCATATAGCTATGTGAGGTCTGAGTGTTTTAGCCAGATGTGAGACGCATTTAAAGCGTAATGGCGACCTCCATAGGTCAAAATCACGTCGATGATAAAACATCCATGTTGGCTGACACTATAATGACAGAACAATGAGTTATTTGTTCGTGTTTAGAAGCCATAAAATACACCCCGGTCAGGCAGTAAGTTCAATCAGAAAATATGAATACTGAATACCTTTTTTTGATTATGTTTTGGCATTCTCTGAGTATCTTTTCAAGGCATGTGCTAAGAGGATAAAAGTAACATGACAAGTTCCTCTAACTCTCTGATGTTTGGACTATTGGTCTGTGAACTTGATCAAATAGTTTTTGGCTGTGAGTCATGTAGATGCAGATTTTGTCTTGTTAAGATTTTTGTATTGTGTCTTTTACTAAGGGGGCTGTGTTTGTGCTCTATAGTTATTGTTAGATATCTCTTGACGCATTGTTTGGGGGATGCCTATGTCTGTTTTGCCTTATAATGTTTGTGTTTACATCTGAATGATATTTATGTATTGCGCTGTTGGATGATGGCGGATTAACATACCGGGACATTTGGTTTGTTATTGGTTACTGTGTTTGAATAATCCCATGAGGAGTGGGAAATGTAAATGTCCATAAAAACGGCACAAAAATAAAATCATCATAGGCAGACACTCGAGGCAAGTATGATTGTCCTCTGCAATGGGTTGTCTGCTTTTGGATCTTAAATCACACTAACCCTGTTTCTAGCAGCTACAACGGTCCAATAAAGCCACTGCGCAGTACCTGCCCAGCACCACGCAGCAGACAGACACAACATATTTACAGATACCAGAGCTAAAAGGAGAGGGAATATTGGTCTTGCATTCATCAGGTGGAAACACGACTCCAAATAAATGCTAATGCTGTTCCCTGTCTGCCTGATAGAATAGCTTATTGTATGCTAAAAAGGTCCACACAACAACTTTACAAGGTGATAGATAATATGTTAGGTGTTTTGCTCTGCTATGCAGGAACATTTCAAACTGTTTTAAATTTAAAAAAAAATATTTTTTGTTTTTCAAAACTGCCTTTGTTGCATTAATTGATTTGATACTCTCAGGTGTAGATGTCATACACACTACAGCACAGAGACTGCACTTGTCAAGGCTTTTTAAGACCTTAACATACAGTTTATAACAACATCTCACTTCTGGTGTTATTTGATCTAAGTGCTGTGTTCAACATAAGCTATAGTATATTACAAAATAGACTGAAAAACTGGGTCAGGCTTTCTGGGACACTACTCAATTGTTTTGAACCCTATTTAAGAAAAGAGACTAATATGTTTTGACTGGTAACTAAAAAAAAGTCCAAACCAGATTGGATACTGATAGTTGAGAGTCCAAAAACATAAAAATAGATAATGATGTACTGTCTGATAATATATTTTTATATGAACAAATTACATACGTCTGTGCTCTCTGGTGGACTACGTGATGGAAGACTGTTTCTTAATGACCTCTAATACAGTTCGGCCATTTCTTTTCCACCATTTTTTGTTATTTACCATTTGCCATATACACCAATACCCATATACTGGCACTACACTAATATTTATGTCATACATGTGTTACAGAATTGTACTCATTTGTTTTCCTTTAGGAGAACTGTTCCATAATACACTACAATAATGAGAACCACACTTTTATTTTAGTGGATAACTTAAAACTTACATACACACACATACACACATGCGCATCCAGGCATGCTTAGGATGTGCTACTCGTAGGTGGAGCTAAAACACTGTGTTGCAACTGCAAGTTGTGGTCTAAGATATTTAAGACAGCTGAGGCATGATTTTAGATGAAACACAGCCTGAAACATTGCACACATTTGTTGTCAGTTTAGAGGAGGTTAAAGCAGGTCAAGAAACATGTGGAAAGACACCAGTTGTGTTTCAATAAGTCCAACACGTCTTCCATTTATTTATCATATTAAGTGATGAAGAAAAAAACAGGTCAACACAGCTAGGTTTCTGCACATGGGATTTGTTGACTGAAAGAAAACATTAAACACAACTTCTATGACCACTTCTAATGTTAACACAAGATAGAAATTTACTTCAAAATTCACAGCAAAAGCATCTGATGTTTTATTTTTCATGTGGTTGTCTTTATCAAATGGTACTAGACAATCCAGAAGTGATGCATGTATGTGTGTTTGTTAAGAGGCCTGTGGTTGGCAGTCCAGAGTCTCTGTGCTGCTGTTTTCGAAGTCTTTGTGTAAATCCAGTGGTCCATACAGGCTCTCCAATACAGCCAGTACTCTGCTCTGGACTGAATCCACCTGCTCAACTGGGCAGTATTCATCTAGACTGGACCTGAAAACACACACGTTAACAAACACATGAGACTTCTCTTTCTTTACTACTATACCCTTATCATAATAGGATAGTTTGGATCTTTAATGTCAGGTAATATGAGGTTCTTATCCATAGTCAGTGTATTACACACAGAAAACTAGAATTACTGCCCCGCGGTTGTATGCCTCTGTACACCAGTCAAGTATCTCTTACAGTTTACATCCATGTCTGTGAACACATGGATGCTTTACACACACATCTTCCCCTAGGCAGCACAGAGGATCTATACCAGGGGTGTCAAACTCATTTTCACCAAGGGCCACATCAGCATAATGGCTGCCCTCAAAGGGCCAGATGTAACTTATAAATGTAACTAAATGTAACCAAATGTAATGTAAAATAAATGTAACTACTCCTTAATGTTAAATAACTCTGAATTTATTACTTATTCAAGTTACAAATATTACAGTTGCATAGAAAAAAATACGTTTGCTTGTTGCTCTGTTATAACATAAATCCTTTTAATTTGTCAGGTTCTGAAACCCACATAACTCCATCAATCAAGGATCAAACTATCCAAGTGAATAAAGAAAAATAACATCAAACACAAGTTTCCACTTGTTGGATAAATCGCACTGATGTGGAAACACTGCCGTCTAGTGGCTGGAAGCCGTCACTTCGCAGGTAACATAATCGACATTGTGGGAAATGTAGTTTTTGGTCAAATCGCGCTTTTGACCTATTCATTTTTAGACAATCAGACCTTTTAAGCTCTCGCGGGCCACATAAAATGCCTCGAGTTTGACACATATGATCTATACAATAAGCACAGTTTCAAGGTGGACACCCAAGATAAGTGTCAACGATTCGGTACCTGACTCGGTACCTATCCTGTTCCTGAGATTTGACAATGAGTAATGGCCAGAAAAATGTGTTTTATGCAGAAGATGATGTCACAGTGCAGCTGACCATTGACCTTTTGGACATAAAGTGTCATCACTTCATTATTTTATCCTTTTAGAAATGTGTGTCAAGTTTTGTCATAATCAGCATATGAATTCTTGAGTTACGGCCATATCTTGGGATATCACGTTCACACGAATAAGATAGACAAGGTCACAGTGACCTTGACCTTTGACCACCAAAATCTAATCAGTTTATCACTGAGTCCCAGTAGACATTTGTACCAAATTTTAAGAAATTACCTTGAGGCATTTGTGAGCTACGCGTTTACAAGGATGGAATGTATGTGTGTATGTACAGACGGACAACCTGAAAACATAATGCCCCCGGCACAGAATCATATAAAGTCCCACTAAAAGAAGTCAGTGACAGTTTAAGGGTATGCTACATTTATAATATTTTCACTGCTTAACCTTAAACTCAGACAGTGATTTCTAAAAGGGTAATTAATTTGTTACACTGTTCTCTTTAAAGCCAGACTCCACTGACAAAAACAGTGATTTAACATAGCTGGACACAGGAGCGGCTGGTCTACCACTGGCTACATCTTTACAAGGGTTAGTTGAGCAGTCCTGCCAAATTTCTCGGGGGGGGGGGGGGGGGGGGGGGATTGTTGTGATGATGGCTGAGGTGACCCGTTCAATGGGTAAATTTGAATTAATTTGGCTCTACAATGACTGAACAATCCCCTGTGGTCATCAACAGACCAATTTTCATCAGTTTGCCCACATAAATACCTTTGAATGTGAACAGAGACCTGTTTTACCATTAATCAAATAAAACTGAGTCAGGTATTCACTGAGTCATTGTCAGTCTTAATCGGAAAACATTTTATTATAGCTAAGTGGAAATTCATTTGTGTCCCCCTCAATGTATATGGTGAATACTACTAATACTACTAATACTGCCCTGTCATGCATGCATAATTAGGCAGCAGTTGTCTGGGTGCGCAAAGGTGAAGTGCGCTGGTCTGTGTGTGGCTTCTTGCTAACGGTTGCGAAGAAAATCCATAGAGAAGAATGGGTGTGAATTTGGACGCACTATGCGTCATTAATTTCTAACTTATATGGTTAAAAAGCCTCTTGGATCAGCTGGAAACGTTAGCCATGTTGATCTTGAATGTGACCGCTGCGCAGTGGCGCTTCCTCATGTGATGTTGGAATAATCGGAAAAATGAGTTTCCGACCCTAAAGCAATATTTCAATGGAAACAGTTGACGACGTGTTATTTAAACATTTTGAGTGATAAAATACAACTCATCTTCTTTGTAATGTCTATGTTGTCTCCAAATTACGACTTAAATGCTCATGAACACAATGAAGTAAGAACGACTTCCCAACATGGGAAATCGGACCATCCGAGGAGCACATGAATGATACTTGGTGGATCATTCATGATAATCATACATTTATTATCATCATCTTCTTTTGTGGCTCAGGGAGGGGCGGCGCCCTATTGCCCTCTATTGGCCAGCAGCCCCTGTAGTTGAGATCGATCAAAGTCACACATAACACAAACAGATCGAGGCAGTGTTAGACCAGCAGCTCCCCTGTTAAACAAGCAAAAATAATTGTTTTTGTCAATGGAATCTTTTGGCTTTGATGAGAGCCTAGATGGGTATCTGAAGCTGTTAATGGTTTCCCTGTCTGACAGAAAGGTAAAGCAGTGAAAATACTCTCAATATAGCGTACACTTAAACTGTTACATATTTTTTCTACATACACTGTCTATGGATAAGTACCTCATACAGTCCCACTTCAAAAAATTTTGAACAATCCCTTTCACTCTGTATTATTTACCTGGACATAGTAATCAGTGTAGGTTTGGGCAAAGCTTTCAGAAACAGCTGTACAGCTGAGATGAGTGTGTCGATCTCCTTGTCAGTGCTGATGTGGTGAGGCAGCTCAACAGAGTCACAGGTTAACCCTGCCTGATGGACCTTTGAGAGAGTAGAGGAAGAGAAGAGGAGAGATGAAGGAAGAGATAGTGACAGAAAAATCATAGGGGAAAGTAGGGGAAAAAAAGAACGAGTCAAGATGAGGAGAGGCTGCAAGGAGAAAACATGGAAGAGAGAAGCAATGACATCAGACGAAAGGTCATAAAAGAGTTTGAACCATTATGCCTTTACTTTGAAAAGGTATAAATAAATTTGAAAGGCACTGTACTATCATTTTTATTAACCCCGCAATAGAATTGGTTTGCCAGTAATTACATTGGTACTATTTTTGCTTATTGTCATGTAATTTCTTGGAGTATCTTCAAATGCTTCATACCACTAAAATCTGTATAACCTACGCTCAAAAGTTTTGTAAGTCAATAAATCATAATAATTGATAAAAGTATTGAAATTGTGTCATTTAAAAAAAAAAAGTACAATAATTGGACGTTTTTTCATCAGATATTTCAAAATAAAAACACAAAACAAATTGATCCAATAGACTTTTAAAAAATGTAACATAAGCAAAACATTTGTATCACTCCATTCCTTATTTGACCCATGTATGCTATTTAGTTTTAAGATATACTTATTTTTATGCGCAGAGAGCAAAAGTGTTGTGAGACATTCATCATTCATTCCTCTGGTACCACCACACGTTTATGTGTGGTTTTTGTACCACACAAAACATAATGTAACACAATTATCTCATCACGAGCGTACAATGTGATGACACAAGACAAAAGCATTAGCTTTCTGCTGCAAAAAATAATCAATGTTCTAGCTATTATGGTTTTTATTTTAGATCGATATATATACAGGATTATCCAAAAAAAAACGATCTCCCACCACCATTACAGGAAAATTCCTGGGGAAATTCTTACATAATTACAGCTAAAAACAACATGTGTACTGCATGTAAGGTAAAGCAACATAAGGTAAAGATGCAATGATGGGGAAGACAGAAGCCCTAGCTTTCTGTCGCAACAGGAATGAATGCTGTTATGGTTTTTACTTTAGATCAGGATCATGCAAACAATGATCTCCTGCTGCTGTCTGCTGGATGTCAATTATTAAAGGGTTAAATCATTTCTAAATGTTTCAATTACATCACATAAAGAGCTGAATGTGCAACTGTAATTTTGAATGAGCACCTCCATAAGGTCTTCATCAGGGAAAATCCATTTAAATAAGTAGCAGACTATGTTAATGACAGTTGCATCTACAATCAGGAGATTGCGACTGAAAACACACCCATCATCCCAAAATGATCTGTGTACATAAATTTACACAACTATACAGATATGTTTGTTATAACTGCAGTTATACATTTACATAGTATAAATATTTATAGTAGTCGTAGTTGTAGCCTACTAGTGTTACAGTACAGTTACAGTACATAAGTGCATTTACATTCCTACCATTTCATAGTCAGGGCACAGATTTCTTGACTTCAAACTGGAAACCAGTTGGGCTAATGAAGCCATGCTGAGAAGACATGGAAGAAAAAAAGGAAGATAATGCACTCTAGCTGTCCCCTTAATGATTCTGTGCATTCACACCAAAAGCGCCATGAGCACCAGCGGTCGCTCAGGTCGCTGGCATTGTGCTGCCTGGCAGCTCTGGTAGGACTTGCAGAAGGCCGCGCTGCAGAAGATCTCTTTCTTTCTTTCTTTCACTGTCCTGCCTTGAGAATATTCACAGTCTGCAACTGGCTGCTGCTTGCTATGCTCATTTGCATAAAGTTGAGCTTCTCTCAACTTCACAGTGACGCTGTTGCCAACATAGCAACTTTGTTGCTATATTTAGCGATTTTTCAGACCCCTCTAGCGACTCTTTTTCAAAAAGCGACTAGCGATAAATCTAGCGACTTTTTCTGATGTTATTGGAGACTTCTGGAGACTCTGTTGTGAGAGCACGTATCATTCTTGTTCTTCTCAACGAGTAGTGGATGCTGCCGTGGACTCCTCCCTCACCCCAAAGCACTCAAAGGTGGCCCAGTCCTCCCTCCCAGCAGCAGTCAGAGCAGGAGATGTTAACCCCTCCACGTCCAGACTGCAAGTGCATCGTGCATGCGCGGAACCGCTGCTGCCAATCATGCAAATTAGGCGATGACATCATTTAGCGACTTCTAGCGGCCTTTAGGACAGCAAATAGCTACTTTTCTTACTGAGGAGTTGGCAACAGTGCCGGTCACTGGCATTATGCTGCTCGCTGCTGCTGACGCCCTAGATGCCCTTCATGGCAAGCGTACATTGAAAATGAATGGCTGCCGGCCGCTTATGATGCTCATGGCGCTTTTGGTGTGAATGCAAAGTAACAATGGACAGAAACATAGTATCCATGAACTTTCTGCTAACACACAATATAAGGTGTGCCACACTTCATCTGGCAGTGATGATACAAAATGATCAGAATTAATACCTGTCAGATATCTATGTCACTGCTCACTATAAACATGATAAACTGCACTGCAGTGTGTCTATTACATAAGGAGTAAAGTCCCAAGATAATCATCCTATCACACACGGTACACCAACACAAGTGCTTTCACTGTTGGAGGTGTTAGACCTGTTCTGTGGGTGTGTACAGAATGTGACTCTGTTGGTAGTTTTGTTGCAGCTGTTAAAGCTGGATATGTTTATCATAACATTGTTACTGTAAATGATAGTTATTGACATGTTATGCTGTTGTTATTGTTTATAAAGTGCTGCTGGTGTGCATGTATAGTGCCATCTCTGTGTAAAAAGGGCTACAGTACGGTCAAATATAGAGCACTAACCCTGGTACTGTACATGCTCGCTGACAGGTGTGCTTCCTGAGACGCTTCACTTGAACAGAGCCATTGTTATTGATCTGTTCCATCTTTGCTTTTCCTGCTATGACATGTCAAAATGCTATTGTGAACACGGCCTACGGTGGATTTCTGTTGCTAAATTTTATTAGCTTTGCTCACTGTCTGGGGTGTAATGGTGGAATACACAGTCAATCCTGAAACAAGGTTTGTACACCCGAGACACAGAAAGCAACAACTGTCTTCACAGGTTCATTACAGTCCCCCATTGACAAATAAACTAAAGAAGAAATCTGTGGAGTGTAGGGCTGTAGTCTCCTAGTCGACTAGTCGATTATTTGGTTGATATGCTCTCGTCCGACAAAATTCTCAATGGTCCAATAATCACTGTGTTACTTTCATAAGGAGAAAAGTGCTACATCAATAGCTTTCCAGGATTAATCCATTATTTCCTGCAGCAGGGGGGACAGGCTAAGTTACCTGTGAAAATTTCTGTCAACAACAGGGGTGTTTTGAAAACACCCCTGTTGCTAGGCTAATTTATACAATGTAAAATGCCATAGGGGGCAATGTAAAATGCCCCCTTCACGTTTAACTGTCCTATCTATAAAGGCAAAAATGCCCCAAAAAATATATCTTAAAAATGCCATAGGCTGGCGCTAATAACGTTAGCATGTTGTATTTGCTTGGAAAACGTGTTTAGAGTAAGACAGCTGTTTGTTGCTGAATCTTCTGAGTTGTAATGGAGCCAAATTATGTGCCGTTACTTTTGTTAAATGTTGCTGTTGTCCCTGGTTTTATATGAGAAGAGGGAAAGATCGCTAGACGCTAGGCTAATTTATACAATGTAAAATGCCATAAACTTGTGCTAGTAACGTTAGCATGTTGTATTGGTGGTCCAGATAAAGACAAGAGTTTGTCTGTCAATTCTGCGATTTAAAGTGAAGCCAATCTGTGTACTTGTGTTTGAAATTGTCTCTATTAAGCCATATATAATGTGTGTTTTGAATCAACTAAACTTCACAGCACTTAAACACAGCCCTCCACCACTGACTAGCATTTTGGAGGTATAACTGCAGAATGACACAGACACACCAACGCAGTAGTAAAAAAAAGTGCTTTTTTTTTCCCCCCACGACTAATCAATTAGCTGAAGATTATGTAAGACTTTAATCGACCAAGATTTTCTTTGGTTGACTACAGCCCTAATGGAGTGCCCCTTTAAAGTAACAGTCATCTTCAGTACTAAGGAAGCATGCTGTCCAGTTCTGTATGTCTCTCTGTTAAAGTGAAACAAAGTCAGAGAAACTTTACCCGGGGTGGCTGGCCCAGCGTGTCACTGTCTCTTTCCCATCATCCTCTAGCAGATCAGCGAATGCTGCTTCCAGATCCTCTAACTGACGAACACGGCAATCCACACACTCATCAAGCTCCTCCTGAACACACGCACGCACGCACACGCACACGCACACAAACACACACACACATACACATGTTAATTAGTTTTGATTGTTTTAATTATTGAAACACAACAAACAGCTATTATACTACAAGCTTTCTTTGCCATCATGGTCATCATGGTACAGTGGCAAGCAAAAGCTTGGGCACCCCTGATCAAAATTCTATTTACTGTGAGTAGGTGAGCAAGTAAAATATTACTCTTTTTCCACTGCCACTCTTGGCTTTACCAAGAAAAGTCACGCTACATCGATTTTTGTTTTCATTGCCAGTTTAGACACACCATGTGACACATGGATTTTCTAAGGAGTAGGTCAAAAGCTAGATTAAGTTAGAGTAGATTACGAGCAGCAGATAACAGGCTATTACTGCACCTCTGAAAATACACTGCACCTCCAACAGGTAAACTTCTTTTACCTGCCCTACTGTGGAAAAACACATGCAACAAAAATAACTGGGAACTTTAACCATGGATCAGCCCACTACTTTAAAACGTCATCACACAAGACCTGCTGTCATCAGTTTAAGACACACAAGAAGGTAGCCCTGTTGTAATGATAATGCAAATCCCTGCTGTGCTGATCTAATGGCCCAAACCAAGCCAAGCCAATCCAGCCCATGCCTGTCCAAAATCAGAATATGACCTGATTTCCAAAAAACAGAAAGTTAAAGATGACACATTTCTTCAATATGTTAAGAAAGATTAAGATTTAAAATTAGATTACAATTAACCCTAATCTCTAACACCAAACATTAACATTTTTTTCAATCTTTTCCAGTTTCAAAACAAACAAAAAAAAGGAAAAGGGCTTGAAGCAAAAGTTTGTGCACCCTGCATGGTCAGTACTTACTAGTGCCCCCTTGGAAAGCATCACAGCTTCTGAACACTTTTTTGTAGCCAGGTAAGTCTTTTAATTCTTGTTTGGGGGATTTTCACCCATTCTTCCCGCAAAAGGCTTCCAGTTCTGTAAGATTCTTTGGCTGTCTTGCATGCATTACTCTTTTGAGGTCAATCCACAGATTTTTAATGATGTTTAGGTCAGGGGACTGTGAGGGCCATGGCAAAACCTTCAGCCTTAATCAACCTTCATCAGTCCACAGGACATGTTTCCAAAAAGCCACAGGTTTGTTTAGATGTTCCTTTGCAAACTTCTGATGCTGAATTTTGTGGTGAAGACACAGAAAAGGTTTTCTTCTGATGACTCTTCTATAAAGATTATATTTGTACAGGTGTCGCAGCACAGTAGAACAGTGCATCACCACTCCAGAGTGTGATAAATCTTTCTGCAGGTCTTTTGTGGTCAAATGGGGGTTATGATTTGCCCGTCTAATGATCCTACAAACATAATCTTACATTACGAACTGAGGAAACAGCTACTTGAAAACACTTTGCTATTTTCTTATAGCCTTTTCCTGTTTTGTGGGAATTTGTTTTTTTAATTTTGTGCTAGGCAGCTGTTTAGAGGAGCCCATGGCTGCTGATTGCTCAGACAAGGTTTCAGGAGTCAGAGTATTTATAAAGCTTTGAAATTTACATCACCTGGCCCTTCCTAATAATAACTGTGAACAAGCCAGAGCTCTAACAAGGTAATTATGGTCTGGGAGCCTGGTAAAACTTGTCTGAGAGCTCAAATGTCTTGTGGTGCCCAAACTTTTGCATGGTGCTCCATTTCTTTTTTCGCTATAAAGCTTTACAAAACAAAAATAATACACTAATCTTGCCTAAAATGTTGAAAAGCATGTTCCATCTTAAACGTTTTGCCTTTTGGAGATTAGTTCATCTTTTACTTATCTAACTATTCACAGTAAAATAAATTTTGGGGTACTTATACCATTGCATAGCAGGGTACATGTCCTGCGAACGTAAGAAGTGAAAATGAGTATAGGTAAAATAAAGTAAGTAAGGTAGGTTCAATTAGACACTTTAACACTTTAAGTCAAGCTAATCGTGGATATTTTGGCAGATTCTATGAAATTATTGTAAACACTTAACGTGCTAGTCTACGTAAACCTGTGCTTTACCATGACTGAGTCACATTTGGAAGTGTTTCTGAAATATCTGTTTATATGCGCTCTTTATTGTACCTAAAAATGATATTCTCTCTCACTCACTCACTGTATAATCTTAGGCAGGAAACCCTTGATAAAACAAAGTCTGACCTCCTCAGCATTGGGGCTGGGTCCTCTGAAGTTGTAGAGCTCCTTAAGGATGTCGTACTCTTCCTTGAAACAGACAAACAGACAGACAGACATCATGGAGCAGAGGTTAATTCAAGGAAACATGTTTTGCATTTAAACTGTGTATGTTAGGTAAATGACAAGCATCATAAGGAGGTCATGGAGGATTAGATTTCTGTGTCATTAACTAAGGAGTCTATCTGGAACTTCATACCACCTCACACTCTAACCAAACTGCTGCTTTAAGCTTTCTGCTGTCTTGCATTTTTGTACCATGTAAACTGCCTGTTTGACTGTCACACCTTCACCAATGAGCTCTGTTAGCTTGGACAATTTCTCATCTCTACATTTTTTCTCAATATAAAGCTTTACTGAGGAACAATGCTGATTATTTCACAAAAGGGTGGATTGAATATACAAAGAGCAGTCGCGCACATCCAAAAACTGAAAAAGGTGCTGGACTAAAAGAATTAAACTGAACAAACAAAGAAAAGTCTGCACACTTCAGCTCCCTTTTTACGTCCATTTATTCCATCATCATAGAGTGACGTTTTGGGTCACAGGTGTCTGAAGAAGGGCACCTGTGGCCTGAAACGTCACTCTATGATGATGGAATAAATCAATCAATCAATCAATTTTATTTATAAAGCCCAATATCACAAATACAATTTGTCTCACAGGGCTTTACAGCATACGACATCCCTCTGTCCTTTAGACCCTCACAGCGGATAAGGAAAAGCTCCCCAAAAAAACCCCTTTAAATGGACCTAAAAAGGGAGCTGAAGTGCGCGGACTTTTCTTTGTTTGTTCACGAAAGGGTGGATTCAAACCTGGAAGTCTGTGCTTGGCATGAGTGCTTATCACTGCACCATCATGCTGCCCAGCAACAGCAGTGTCTCTTTCCAGAAATTATGACCAGTTACTCAAAATAATCCATAGACCTTGTTGTGAGCTGTTTCATGTAGAAATTATTTTTTTTATACTGAACTACACCCACCAACCAGCTTGTGGTCACAACAGTATGAGATGCAAACATTAATGGTTGGTGGGTGTCATTTGGATGAAAGAAAATAGTTCCTACATGAAACTGCTCACAACAAGGTCTGTGGATTATCTTGAGTAACCAAGTCATGACTTTGGGAGAGACATTGCTGTTGAGTTTTTCAAATGTCTTTTTTGGCACTTTGAGCACCACAAGCTAATTGACATCTAGTTCCACTATACTGGAGAGAGGCGAGATATCTCTAAGGCCGATATCTCCAACACTCGGCAACTCACACCAAAACTATCTAGACTGATAAATAGTGCCACTGGTAGGAGGGGGTTAATAATTGTTTTTGAAGACATTTACTAGTCCACTAACTGATGGGAAATGTAGCTAAACATTTTGTAACCCAGGGTTCAGATGAACAAATGGTAAAATACTCTGTCAAACTCAAATAAGTTTAACATGACGTAAACCACGTGAGTAGCGCACAGCCAATCAGCTGGGCCGCTCCGCTATTTACAGGAAGCAGACGCCCTTCTAAGTGAGATGAATTGGGCTGATGCACGGAGTGGAGCGGCTGCAGGTTAGTAAAAAGTTTGCTGGCGTTTACTTACTTTAATGTTCAATATGAAGGTTAACAGTCACTTTGTTGCCGACTGCAGATGTCCAACGGCTGTCAAAGTTGCTGTTTGAAAGCTGTGAATACTTGAAGTTCTGTTGAATCTGTTGACACTGCTTGAATTGGTGAGTTGAGCTAAACTTATTGTTAGCCTCTTGCTAAACTAACTTGCAACGTTAATATACTTTTGTTATCAACATTTTGTTGCCTTACAAAACACCCGACGTAGCGTGTGTGGGGACATAATGAGTGTTTGGTTACAATGTTTGATACAATGTTTGACGTAGCGTGTTAGCGGTCAGCTGATAACAGGTAGTGTGCTGCGTTTAAGCAACTAGAGGCACATGCTGCTTCATTACTCTGCAGATTTGCCAGTTTATGAATGAGTTGTTTAATTGCCTAACTGTATAATTGTTACATTTATGTAATTAATTTACAAGTCAGTGTAACTGGTTAAGAGGATTTGTTTGATTGATAGTAATTGTATGTAACTTTTATGCAGTTAATTAGTGTTAAGAGCTCTGGCCTTATGTTTAACCAGGCCAGGTTTCTTGTGCATGGACGATCCATGGCGAGCTATTCAAATTCCAAGTGACCAGGAGCCCACTCTGGAGGAAACAAGAATTAGCTCAGCAGTTATCACCATATTACTGCCACAGCGGTAGGACACTGCAGCAGATACTCTTCCGCCCCCCCCATTCATCTTTTTTGCCCCTTCACACACACACACACACACACACACACACACACACACACACACACACACACACACACACACACACACACACACACACACACACACACACACACACACACACACACACACACACACTACTATATTACTATATTAAGAAGATTAATACAGAAGATGAGATAAACTCTACAACTGATAGATAGTAGTATCTGACCAAATGTCTCCATGACATGACAGTGAATAATGGCTAGAAAAATGTTTTTGCAGAACATTATGATGTCACAGTTAAGTTGATTTTTCACCTTTCAGACATTATATGTCCTCACTTAATAATTTTTTACTACTGGACATTTGTGTAAAGTCTTGTCATAACTAGCATAGGAATTCTTGAGCTATGGCCAAAAACATGTTTTGTGTGGTCATACTTACTGTGACCGCTGACCACAAAATTACAATCATTTT